>JAQZBX010029422.1:0-27305 GCA_029593785.1 Cabassous unicinctus | reverse complement strand
AGATCTGACTTATGTCCCAACATAAGTCTGTCCTGGAGAAAGATTCATGGGCACTTGAGAAAAATGTGTATCTTGTTATGTGGGGGTATAATGTTCCATTTTCTGTTACATCTACTCATTAATATTCTTGAAGCTCTCTATTTCCTTATTTATCCTCTGTCCAGTTGTTTTACCCAATGCTGAGAGTAGTGTGTTGAAGTCTCCAACTATTATTGTACAGACTTACACTTCTCCCTTCATTTTTGCCAGTATGTACCTCATGTATTTTGGGCAAATTAAGTTCAGTTAATAATATTTATTGTTTATTCTTGGTGAATTGTCACTTTTATTAATATATAGTGACCTTCTTAAACTATTGTAACAGTTTCACATTTAAATCTATTTTGTCTGATATTGGTATTACTACTCCAAATCTTTTTTATTGCTATTTCCACGGAATATCTTTTCCCCACCTTTCACTTTCAGCCTGATTACGTCTTTTTGTGTAAGGTGAGTCTTTTGTTGACAAAAAATACATGGCTCATATTTTAAAAATACATTCTGTTATTCTACATCTTTTGAATGGGGAGTTCAATCCATTAACATTCAATGTTACTAATGTAAATGCATTACTTACTTCATCCATTTTATCCCTTGGCTTTCCATTGTCATATCTTACTATTTTCTGTATTTTAACACTTCCAGATACCCTTATATATAATCTTTATTTCTATACTCTTCTCTCAGCCTTTTGCCATTGTCTTTTTCCATGTGGCCTATAACTCACACTTTACATCTTTTGAATATCTGGTCTCTTGGCGACATACTCTTTCAGTTTTTAATCATCTGTGAAGACTTTAAACTCATCTTCATCTTCTGAAGGATAGATTTTCTGGATAGAGAATTCTTGGTTGGAAGGACTTTATTCTTTCAGTATTTAAATATATTTTACCACTGTCTTCTTGCCTCTGTGGTCTCTGATGAGAGATCAACACTTAGACTTATTGAGCCTCTCTTGAAACTGATACAGTTCATTTACTCCTCTCAGAAACCTATCTTTATCTCTGGCATTTGGCATTCTGAATAGTAGATGTCTTAGAGTAAGTCTCTTCAGATTTATTCTGTGTGGGATATGTTCTTCTTCTTCAATAGTGATATTCTTCTCTTTAGTAAGGATTGGAAATTTTTCAGTCACTGTTTCCTCAAGTATTCTTTCTGCCCCTTTCCCTTTCTCTTCTCCTTTTCAGATATCTATAATGCATATGATTGTGTTTCACTCTATCTTTCAATTCCCTGAGACCCTGTTCAGTTTTTTCAATTCTTTTCTCTTTCTGTTCTCCTGTCTTTTCAAGCTCAGATGCTCTGTCTCCCAATTCAATAATTCTGTCCTTAATCAATTCAAATCTGCTATTATACACTTCTAATGTATTTTTAATCAAATCTCTTGTGTCTCTAATTCCCATAAGTTCTGTTACTTTTCTTTGCAGGCTTTCAAATTGTTTTTTATGTTCACATAGTGTCATCTTCATATCCTTTTTCTCTTTAGTCATATATTCACCCAACTACTTGACCTGATTAAGGAGATTTGTGTAAACATCCTTAATTAGTTGCCTTTACTTCTGTGTCTCATATGGAGTCTTTGTTGTTCCTTTAACTGGACCATATCTTCCTGTTTCTTGGTATGGCTTGTAATTTTTTGTTGATATCTAGGGATCTGATTTTGTTGGCTTTTTACTCTGTTGATCACTTTCTGTCTTGCCTAGTGGTTTTCTTTCTCAGCTCTACTATGAGTTTTGATTCAATGTTTTTGAGATCAGATGAGATTGGGTGCATTCAGGGTGGTATGGCGGTAGACTGTGTTTTTGAAACTTTTAAGTTTGCCCTGTTTAACTTATCAAAACAGAGGCAAGGACCAATAATAGGGTGTACACTTGATCTAAGATATCTGGGAAAGGAAAAAAAAAAAAGAGTCAATCCTTGTCTTGCTTCACTTTCCCTGCTGTCCACCAATGGTACCATTTGACAAATCTTTCCACTGAGATGAATCCTTCAATTTCCACTGACCAGAGTTTCTGAGTCAGAGATTAAAAATCAGTTTATGCCGGTTAAACTTACTGAAGAGAAATCACACTCAGCCTCCTGCTGCACAATCCTTCCTCGGGAGGAATGTGTACTTTCCCTTCTCCTTTGACTTCTCTACCACATGTTTAACTGAGGCTGTTTGCCTCAAGTATGGGGTGATACTTGCCATTCCCAGCCATGGGGCCAGCAACTCACAATTTTCCTTTTGGATTCTTAGTCTCCCCATTCCCAGTCCCTCCTGGATGATGTGTGTAGCACTCTTTGGTCTGTGGGTCCCCAAAGTAACTCCCTGGGATGACTTCTATGCTTTCTCTCTATTTAATAAGAGAGTTGCACACTGTCTAAGCTACTCTGATGCCATCATCCCAGAAGTCTCACCATTGATTCTTGTTGCTTGGGTTTTACTTTTGCCCAAAACTCTAATTTCTCTTAATACCAGACCTTTGGAAGATTTATATTGCATTTTAATTTGAAGAATTTCTGTTGCCTTCTTCTGTATTTAAAGGGATTGTGTCCACCTTCATGTTAAAGAAGATTCTGTATACAAGACATCCTTCAATAATACCTTTTCTCATAAATATGGATTTTTAAAAACATGTCTCCAACACATAAGGACTGGAGGCCAGATTGAGGGAAGATACTTTCCTGGGGCCCACTAATGACAGATTACCATACAATCTCAGCATCTGTTATGAAGTCATTTGTTATGGGACTCACTTGAACCTAAATTTCCACCACCTAGGAGTATTCCACATTTTTTCAGGATATAAGAGATTGATGATTAATCTTTCCCCATGAATCTCCTTCAGTAAATTTAAAATATTACTCCAGGGTCATTTAAATAAAGTGTGTACTAACAAGAAGGGAAATAAGCAACTCCACTTAGTAAATGAGAGTTACATTAGAAAATAATGATGGAGCAAAAACCCTATCCCATCATGATGAAACCAGACAATTTTACCCATATTATTATTTGTAATATAATTATTGCTAATAAGTCATGCTAAGGTGGGAATGGGGAAGCCACATAAAACAAGAAAAAACCCATTGGGTGCAGGTCCATGCCATTCTGTTGGCTTTTGATTTTCTTATTATTGGTCTGAGTGATTTCATTGGTTTGCAATCCAGAGGCTCAAACCTTCCAAATAAGCCACACTTTCAACAAAAATGGCAAATTCTGAGGTCCACATGTTATCAAATTTGTCTAATACAAGCCCTTCAGCCCAAAAACATTGCTGTCTTGTCTATTACGAACTGAACCAACAAACTGAGGCAAAAACCCCTTATTAACTGGATAAATAAAAATCCTTACCCCAGCCTTGGAGGAAGAACTGTAACAAAGATTTCAGGCTGACACCAGCAAAATTTGATCTTCACCAGATAACAACAACCTTATATCAACAATCTGCTTGCTAATGAACTGGGCTTCATGGACACCCTGCACTAATAGTTCATGTAGTTCATGGAGTGAACATACTAACCATAATTCATATCCCCTTTATCCCTTCCTATTCCCCCACACCTTCCCTTTGTTTCCAGCAGCCATATAAGCTGCTCTCCCAGCTCACCCCTTTGATCCTGCTCATGGATTAATACAACTTTAGATCAATTAACATTCTCTGCACCTTGTTTTTAAATCTATTTATTTTATTTTCAGCATAACAGTACTGGGTGTACAGAAATAGGATCCAACAGTCAATGCTGGGTTGACACCTCTGACACCTCAGAGAGAAACAAGGTACCTGCAGGAATCCTTTGTGTTCCATCCTCTCTAGGGTTGTCTCCTGGCCCACTTAGCTAGCCCCTCACAAACCACTGAACTCTCACCAGCTTGCAGTTGAGGTAAAAATCTAAGCATCTTTTAAAATATATATTTAAAGAAAGATCATAGCCTCATAATCTTGATATAATCAACAACACACACACAAAGAAAACCTGTTTGTTGAGCTAAAGTCTGTTTGGGCCCTCTGTCATGGCCACTGTTTTCATCCATCAGGTAAGAGAATTGTCTTCCTTTTCTGTTTCTCTACAGTTACTGTAGAAAACAGTAAGTTTTATATTTTCTGTGATCTTTCTGTGGTTTGTGCCTGTCTGTTTAATGTATATTTTCCTACCTCTGTATGGTAATGCTAAATTAACAAATGAAAACTCTTAAGAGAGCTCTATTCAAATTACTTAAAGATAAATTAATACACGTATAGTCCCAGAAATTGGAGAACGCAATCTTCTGGTGCTCTTTAAAATCCTTCTGTCTTCTCCCTCTGGGTCCTAACTTTGTTTTATCTCTTCTATAATAATAAGATTTCCCAAATCCTAATGAAGATTCAGTGGACCTTGTGAAGAATTCCATCCTATCATTCAGATTTATAAGCCTGGATACTCAAAACTTTCCTAATTAGTTTACAGGACTGCTGGTAAAAGTCATGAGTAAAGGTGTTTTTCAATACACTGCAATCAAAGGATCTTATAATAAAAAGAGTATAATCTAAAATAAATATTATTATTTATGTCCTAATAAATAAAATAATTCATTTAAGGAAAATCTTCTCTCCAAGTTTTTATAAATAAAATTTGTATATATACCTAATTACAAAAAATTTAACAAAATTGTAAAGACAAAATACCTTCATAAGTTTCAAAATTCTTATAGAATTAAATTGTATACATTACATTGTTTTCCTTGGAAACAGTGTAATATCTATATATGCCATTAATCCATGTGAAAAAATATATATATGTATATTCTTGTTTTAAAATACATTAAATAAGATGTTTTAAAGTACATTAAAAAGTGTTTTAAGTTTTTCAATAAATCTGCTAGTAAAAAATGTGTTTTCATACTTTCATTTGTATAATTTCACTATATTATTTAGAAAAAAATGCAAGCAATAATAGTTAAAAAACAACACTAATGTTCCCTGTTCTGTTTCCATGTTAATTCTAATTGAACCTGGATACCCACATTAGTGAAATTAGTGCTGATAAAATTAAGTAACTTTTAAACTGAATAACTTTATAAAAAGAAAAAGAAAAAGAAAAAGAAAAATTCTGGCTGCTTTTGTAAGCATGCAATTAAATCATGGCTTAGTCCTATAGCAACCAGCCTCCTTAACTTACCTCCATAGAGCTGCTTCAGAAATGTGTCCTTATAAATGTTTTTCAGTGAAATATTGATAATATAGTAAACTGAAGAAAGCAATATTTCTAACAACTTTGTTTTACTTTAAGTATATTTTCCCTAAATCTATACAAATTTACTGATCAAATGAGCTAATGTTGCTTCTATTAGGCATTTAAAATGAAAAAAAGAAAAATTATCTTTGCATTTAACTGAATTGAGTCATTATTCTGACAAGTTTGATTTTGGTGGTGATTTTATGTTGTAAAATGTTTAAAGATAGTTTCCAAAATCACTTTAGTAACTTAAGCAGGTACAGTATATAGAATGGTTTCTTTTTTTTTTTAATTATTATGAAGGAAAATAGGTGGAGCATGTTTATGTAAAAAAATTTTTTTCAGCTTTCCTTAAGGGCCAAGTTGAGGCAAACCTATGCTTCAAAGTGTGACAGGATTTGGTCTAGGTTCTTGACTTATTCTGTGGAAATGAATTTCAGAGCACATCAGGTTAGTTAGGCTGGTAATTTGTTAAGGTAGGGAGGGAAGAGAAATGGGAGAAAATAACAGATCATGGGACTCCAGGAGAGGTTAAGGGACTGAAGATTGTTAAAGAGGGTTGATTTATAGACTACAATTTCCCATTATAGATTATAAATGCCCAGGTTTTACTTGCATGTTTATCTACACAGGGGACATGGCAAGAGCATGGTGCAGAAGCCAAGACCACTGAGAGCAGCAGGGTGGGAAAGCAGGGAGCAGGGGAGATTTGACCTTTATACCTGCTTTTAAACCATTATTCATTCCACCCCCTTGCTAATGGCATTCCCCCCTCAGAGAGTTTACACCTTTATTCTTAAAGGCATGCTGAAGGGAGATGTTCATTCTTCTGTAACTACTTCCTGCTGGTTAGGAGCAGTAGGCCCTACCTGACAAGGTGTAATACCCTCTGGCTATCCTATCTCAGTTGGAGGAAGATGGATCTGGAATTCTGAGCAAAGCTGGATGAAGTCCCCATATGGCTAACAAGATGTTGATTCTGGAAGAAATAAACTTGATTAGAATCTTGAGAATTTATGGTCCCACTAAGAGGATACTGTGCCACTAAAGTAGAGGAAGCCAGGTGCCTGTAAATGCTGCATTTTCCTGAAGTTGGTGGGAAACCATATTCTTTCAGTTGTGTTATGCTGTTGTTTAGCTCTAGAGAGAATAGATTGCAATAGACAATGAGATTAGGTATAAATTGTCAATCCCAGTTCCAATGGTAGAGAAGAGAATTGAGAAGAGGCATTGTCCTTTCAGTTAAGCTACAGGAAATGAAAACACAGTTTCTTAAGGGGTGTCTTATTTGCCCTCCCCCTAACTATAGGCATCTGGGCTAGAGTTAGAGGGAACTGTTGGCTTTGACATAGACACTACTTAGCTTTGTCTCTTGAAGAGATATTTCAGGCCATCCAATGACTGGCACTTGTGCATCTCATCAGATGCTTCTGGTGAGCTGGTACTATTCTGGGCAGCTTGCTTCACTTGGGATTAGTGAACCAAGCTGGAAATTCCTTTATTCTAATAGCTGTTGGAGTGATCAGAACTACAGAGTAAAGTTCCTTCCATTTTGACTCTAATTGAAAGAGAGGCATATTTTCTTGCCAAGTTTTGATTAGAACATGGTTTCCAGGTCCTGGGTGAGGAAAGGTTGTCCATGGACCATCTCAAAGGGGCTAAACTGAAGTGGGCCTTAGCCACCTTGTTTGCCATTTCCCTTCTGGTGGGAAATGCTTAGCCATAGAAGGATGGCATGTGGGTGAAGTCTATCTGTCAGTCCTTCCTAGGGTATGATCCCTGCATCTATACAGGGGGTTTTAAGGGGGGAGGATGGTTAAACCTCTCATTGTTTTAGTTATTATTTGCACACAGGGGTCAACTCCTGGTAACTTCTTTGACTGTTTCCACCAGGCCCTGTCCTTCAAAACCCCATTTAGATAAGCTGGTTAGGGCTTCCCACCACAGATGAGTGGCTTGGTGAAGTCCATTAAGGACTTTCCACTGCACTGCTCCTGGAAGGTAGACTTGATTGTCCTTAACAAGCCACCCATCAGCTTCCAGGGTGAAGCCCAGGCTAGCTGCCCTGGTTTGTCCATCTGGGGTATACTTAGGAATGTTATGTACTGGTAAAGGTGCTGGAACAATGGGTAAGTGGGATACCTGGGTTAAGCACATTCATTAACTACTTAGAAAATGAAATTAACCAGGACTTTTAACATGTTTAATGTTCTTCTACATATGATCTAGAATAGAAAAGATATCACCATAATCATCAGGCATATATCTAGAGTAGGAGAGATATAAGTAAAGTACTTAATATTAATGTACTACTCAATGCATAAGATTCTTTGAGCTGTAATTAATAGATTTAAGTTCCAGATTTGCAATACCTTGCATGTTATCTCTCCATGGGAGTAGGTCATAATGCCAATTGTGTTTAAGTTCTACTCACAGAATTTGGTGATCATTGCTCCACTTGGTATGTACTTCACACAGTCAGCATGCTACAGCACCATTGACCCCAGAGAGAAGCTAGGAAAGTAGGTTCCAGTATTTTATTCACCTGTTGCGTAGCACCCTTTGGCACTATGAAACAGTGCCAGTCTGGAGGTGATATCCATTATATATTTGGCTATATCAAGCCATCATTGGTTGCTGCAGGAGTTTGAAACTGCAACATAGTCTCCATCCACTTCAGGATCACAACCAAAGATGTAGTAGACACCTTTATTGTTTTAGGGGTCTGTGACCAACCTAACCAATAACTCAAATGGAGAGGCAACTGCAGTGTATGGAAGGCCTGGTTTGAATGCACTAGAGAATTTGACAATGCTGAAGTCTATCTCTTGATTTTTATACACATTTACCATGAAGACATTAATTAGCAGGTATTTTACTTTAGCAGTACAAGAAAAACTATTTTTTCCATTCTGGTAAATGAAAACTGAAGATTCCCAATGGAATCAAGATTATCTTTTGATACTACCACTTGAATATGCAGATTGGGGTGGCTTTCTACAGGTTTCACTGCTATAAAGTTACTTTATGCTGTTAATATCAATTTAGGCTTTTAGTTAGTAATGGCTTCTTGGAACTAGCCATTTAAATGCTTCAGTTTAGAGGATGCTCTTAATAAACTCTTTTTAACAGACCACAACCACATAGACTGGTTAATTTACCTTAGATTACAATTAGCAACCAATGGAACTCATTTTATCCATTTAAAGAGGACATATTAACACTTTGTTAAATTACACTGACTGCTAGTTTCTGGAAAACTGTTTTTAAAAATCTTTCCATAGCTTTCAAGGACTTTTTCTTCACTTGTTGATATTTGGCAACAGGATTATTAACCACCCTTATTTTAAGGCTGTTAAAAGGTTTAAATTGAGAACTTACAGAACAAACTATGATTTTTAGTTCCACAGCTTAGAAAATAGAGTTTCAATCTGTCACACCTCATCTTTCCCCCACAGCTCTTGGGAAGAGAAGACCTTGTGGATAAGGCAGGTTAAAAAGCTTATGAAAAACTTTTTCTTTTCTAAGTTTCTATAGTTATATTTCTATATTACCTTTCCATCCTGTTTAGCCTAATTTGGGCTCTAGGAATAGTTATTCACATGTAGCTCATCTAAGAATTTTCACCTGTTAATTTGATATCATCCCAATATATGAAGTTACACATTGAACAAATAGGCAGACACGAATATTTTGACACAGAAACACAGGACTTACTGTTATAATTTTCATTCTCTGACAATAATAAGTTTAACTGTAAGATAACATTTAAAAGATTTCTTGGAAGACTCATTTTAGTTACTCTAATTTGCACTGTGACCATGCAGTTTTGCACAATAATTTCATTCTTTAATTATTGGCTTATAACCAAAATGTCCACAATGCTTTAATATAATTTTCCTTTGCTTTAGAAGTTTATTTTTCACTTTGACTTTAGCAGACCTTGGATGAGCAAGACTAATTTTATGTATACTCACTGAGGCTATTGAAGCCTCAGGGAAACTGGATTCTCTCATGAATTTCCACTTTTAGGAACCCCCAACAGTCAGGTCAGGAGGTCTCCTTCACTTCCCAGTCCTCAGAGAACAGGACTCTGGTGGCCACTGGACTGGAAGAGTGGGCATTCAACCCTGACGGTCAAGAATTCCACTAGGCTAAATAGCTTTTAGTCCACATTTGGAGCCACAAGAGAAAGCAGGGTCCCTAACACCAGTAAGACAGGAGACAGGGATTCCTCAAGTTTGCTTTTCCCTGAGCTATAGGGGCAGAAGTTGTTATGGAATAATCATGAGCAAAGGCAAAGGGTGATGCTAGGCTTGAAGTGATCATAAATGAAGGTATGTTCAGTTTAAGATTTACACTTAAAAGAGTAGATTTAGGCTAAATCTACCTAGTTATAATTTCAGTTATTATCCTTCTGTTGTTTTATAATATAAAGGTATCTATAAATGATCTTAACTCTTAGTTACAGTTTCCAAGGCAAGTTGGGTACCTTTATTACCTAAGCCACAAGAATTTTATTAATAACAACTTTGCTAAGTTTTCTGCTTTTCTAGCAGTTGAACTAATTCCACTTGTGATTTATACATCAAATCCACTTGCAAGGCAGTATTGACATTGAAAGACTCATTTTTATGTTACCTTTTACTGTTATCCAATTTGTAACAGGTGAACCCCAAATCTGATTTCCTAGGCACAAGCAAACTGATAAAGTTAAACACAGATTTCAAAGTTGAGCACATAGCTAAGCACAGATTAAAACAAAAGAGAAAACTTTATACCCTTAGCATTTGTAGGAACACTTTGATCTTAATTGATGGCACATGAGGTTTCTTTATTTTCCAGAAGTTTAGTAACCAGTTTGGATCTTGATCTCTAGTCACACATTTATAGGCACAATTGAGTTTAAACAAAGAAGGCTCTTTCTAACAGTGAGTTAGTAGAAGTTTGAGGTGTATTTCCTTATTTCTTTAAGGAGACATGACTTGAGGAGTCTGGCCCTCAGATCTGTCCTCCTCTTTTACACTGGTCTAACTGGAATTCAGGGTCTTATACAAAAGCTGCTCTCAGCTATACTGTGGCCATGTAGACCAGTAGTAGGTAGAGTTTCTTGATTCTTGTGAAGACACTCCTATGGGGAGTTTACTGGTGGGCTAGAGACCATGTCCATTATTCTAGGAATAAAATTCCTTTTTTCTCTTTTCTTAACTAATGCATAGTTTTCCCCTGAGAACAAGAACACCCTGACTGGCTCCCTAGGGACCCTTGTTAACTCTTCTCTTTGTTGCAGTTGACTCCACTGCCTTCATCTAGATTGCAGCAAACATTATCTTTCCAGCCCCATTATCTAACTAAAATGATGCTTATAGTGTTCTTTTGCTCATTCCCTCATGGGCCAAGGACTTCTCTGTCTCCTCTCACATTTTGCCTTTCTATGCAATACCACTCTAAGGCCTTGAGCACATCCTTGCCTTCTCACTGACCCAGAGCCTGGTGGACAATGCACAATTGGCTCTGCAATAAACCTCAACTTCCACCCTTATAACTTTACCTCTCCCACATGAAATAAAAGAGATATCAGTTTAATTCTTGCTGTAATAGGGCTTGGACTTGGACTTTTAGCCCCCTAAATAAGTTTAAGATACCAAGAACATGTCATCTGCAACCTCAGTGCCACCCTTGAAGCCACAGCTCAAGAAATAGGCTAGACCTGCAAGGACTAACTACCTCTTTCAATTCCTTCACAGCCATAACTATGGACAACTGATTAGCTTTAGATTACCTACCAGCAGAAGAAGGAGGCATCTGAACTGTTGCCAACACATCTTATTGTACTTGGAGCAACACCACCAGGCAAGTGGAGACCAACATCCAGGAGATCTTCAAGAAAGCCAAAGTTCTTCACAACATATACCAGCAACCAGAAGACATATGGCAGTCAACCAAGGGGTTTCTGCCTAACACCTCTTGATTGTATTCCCTAATCTCAGCACTTATAATTCTAATCATCATCCTTCTCCTTGGACCTGTTTTCATCTGCATCATCACCACTTTCATTGCACAGTGCCTCAAAGCAACCAAACACTTTCTCCCATCCCTTGTACCTTTAAGTATTAGAGTATAATGTCTCAAACTAGTTATACTTAATTTTGGGGGAGTCAAATGACTCCCTCAACTAAAATGAGCACATGTGGAATTGAAATGATAAATGATTTTACTAACCATCTTGATTTGCTTGAGCTTCCATTTTATTCAGGGAAGGATAAAGAAGAAATGGAGGTTAACTGAAGCAGGCTGACATACCAATAATGCTTTTCAGTGCTAATAAAATCCCTGCCCCAGCCTGGGAGGAAGAACTGTAACAAAGGGTTCAGGCGTACACCAGCAAAGTCTACTAATCTTCACCAGACGGCAACATTACACCAACATCCTACTTGCTAATTAATTAACTGGGCCTCAAGGACACCCTGTCCAAAGACTCCACAGCCCCCATAGTCCATGTAGTTCATAAAGTGCACATACTAACCATAATTCATGTCCTCTTTATCCATCTCTATTCCCCCATACCTTCCCTTCATTTCAAGCAGCCATATAAACTGCTCCCTGAGCTCACCCCTTTGAACAGAAATCTCTTTTGGTTCTGCTTCTACATTAATGCAAATTTAGCTCAATAAACATGATCTACATCTCCTTTTTCAGTCTGTTTATTTTATTTTCATCATAACCTTTCTAGCCAGTTATCAGGAGTACCAATTACACCAGAGCTGGGAAAGTCTCATCACCCATGAAAGACCCTAGATACCCTCATATTGTCAGGGACTAATCACAGTGTCAAGTCCTGTTTTAAACAGTAAGACCCAACAGATTGAGAGATTTTGCAGACAGCACAGTTTGCTTGCCCTGTGATCTAGGTGATAACTGTAAAATTGTAATTTAATTTATGCCTCCGAATGATTGTAATACTAATTTTTACCATGTTAAGTAGCTTAGAGGCTGATTCCAATAAATCAACAATGCCTCCAAGATTAATATTCCCACTAATTAATATTCCTATTATTAATATTATATTATATATTGATTTATTATTGTATAAATATATATAGTAGGAATATTAATATTTATTATATATAATATAATATATATATAATATAACATTATATTAACATTCCCACTATTCATCTCTCTTTCCTAACAGGTGGCCTTACTGAGGTGTCCATGCTATGTGTTCTCCTTGGTGAAACAGGAGAATTCTGCTGGCCTCCTAATGTGCTAACTATTCATTCCCCTCCACTCTCTTTCCCTCTCCCTTCCTCATTATTCATCATTCACATTCTCACTTCAGTCTCTCTACCATAACAGTGCCTACCCCTCTTGCCCTGCAAAAGACTACATGGAAAATTAAATCCAAACACATCACCCCAGCCCCTTGGATATTTATACAGACTTCCAATCTAAACATATATTAACTGAGCTAGCCACTCATGCATTGACAGACCACAACTGCTAGATTTGCCATCATCGTGCTTACAAACCTTTGTCCAGCTCATATCTGTCCCAGAAATGGAAAATATTGAGAAATTAAAATCTCTTCCAAACTGCCACCATCACTGAATCTGGGGTGCCCATTCCACACACTCACTCTATGCCCAACAAAATCACTCTCTTCCCCAAGTCCTGTTCTTTAGCAATCTCCCATTATCTGAGACAATGTACAATTTTCCAATCTAAAGATAATGCCATAGAACCATAGTTGTAACCCACAATCACATGTGCTAATCTCTATTACTTTACTCTTCCACTAACCCCAAATCACAAACAGGTATTCCAGCCTCCCTTGGCCTTCCAAGTTATGTAAATGTTAATCATTCTTGCCCCACCCCAGGCAAATATTACTAACATGCCACAGTCATACCTATAATACTGGTATTTGCAACCCATTTGAAAATTGCTGGGATGGCTGCAGGGACCATTGCTCTAACCCAACAAACAAAAATCATTGACACCTAACTATGGATGTGTACAACTCTAGTATTTCACATTTCTAAAAGGTAACAAATATTAGGTCCACTTATTCAAGGCCAGATAACACTTGCAAAAATGGTTTTGACAACAGAGTGGCCCTTGAGTAAGTATTAGATAATCAAAGTGTTGTTTACAATGTTAATATTTATTGCACAGGGATTAACAGCACTAGTCAAAAGTCTACTCTAGCTAAAAGTCTGGACCACGAAATCATCACTATAGAAAGCACAAACCATGCATTTAGCACAATTCATAATTCAACCAAAATATTACTAGAAGCTCCTGTCATACCCAATATTTTTCTCCTGGTTAATACCAAACTACTGGGGAGTTCTTCTGTAAGCCAGTCTCCAAGAACTTCTCATGTTGTATTTGGTTTCTTCCTTCTGACTAGCATAATAACATATCTTCTAAGCTGTTTATATCAAGTTATGACCTACTCTCCAGAAGTCTACTATTTAGGCCACTTATATAACCCAATAATCAAGCTTAAAACTGAAGTCAACAGTTTTCAATTAAGGGGTTAATTGTAACATAGTTTCTTAGAATTGCTGTCTCAACTCAGTTTTGAAGCCTTAGAGGCCTGTCAGTTCCCTCTCTTGAGAAGTTAAATATTTCCACACACCTATCATCTCTCTTACCAGGCTCTCATTCTCTAGAGCCAATATATGCCAACATTTATCTCCTCAGGACCAAGTATCAAATAAGCCAAAACAACCCAATGCCCCAGAGGCTACAGTATCATTCAGAGTAGCCAATATGGATAGCCCTTAAGTCCAAGCTAACTTTAACTTGCCTGCTATACTTAGCTGCACCCCATGGCTCCCACTTGCAGTTATCCTCTTCTCAGCTAAAGCCCTGTGTGGCCCTGTGGGGCATCCTTCTCTTATTTGGAGCAATATGTAATAAGAACTTCTGCCTTTCACCTTTCCAAGTGCCTTTCTGTTGCTATAATCACACCTAATATCTTATAATTTTATAAATGCCCATATGGGCATGGTGCTGTATGAATCACCATGGGAATTTGAGGTATGCATTAAAGTCAGAGATTTCAATGCCCATAAGATGAACAAACTTCCAGGATTAGAATGTGAACCCATGAGTAAATATTCCAAAGTGCTCACTTGTATTGTCTGCCACAGTCCATGAAATGAGTGGACTTTGGGGGGCTGGAGTATGCAAAAATGAGCTGAATTTATACATAATCCTCTTGTACTTTCTGAAGCACTCAGCGCCAAGAAGAACTGTTCTGTCTGCCAACAAGAGAGAAACAGCAGATGGCAATGGGCCAGATTACCTGAGGGAAGTCTCCACATGTTTTTTGCAAGTCAAGCTGATTCTAGTAGACCCTGGAGGCAAAAATGGGTCATTGCAGGAATAGATGCTTACTATGAACTGGATGTTGCTTACTCTGTGCCTGATGCAAGTGCTCAAAATTCTACTTTGCCCTTGGCATTGCTTAGGTTGATCATGAAGTGCCTTGATGTAGATCTCTTTGCCTTTATTTTGCTTGGAATTCATAGAGCATTTTAGATTTGTGTATTCATGCTTTCCATCAGATTTGGGAAGTTTTCTGTCACTGTTTCTTTAAATATTTTTTTCTGGCCATTTATTTGTCTTTTCTCCTTCTGGGACTACTATTATTTATATATTGGTACACTTGATTGTGTTCCACAAGTTCCTCAGTCTCTGTTCAGTTTTTTTCATTCTTTTTTCTTCTGCACCTTATCCTGCACAATTTCCATTTTTTGTCTTTGATTTCACTGATTATTCTGCCTCCTCCCATGTGCTCTTGAATTTCAATTCAATCTACTATTCAATTATTCACTTTATTTATTGAACTTTTGAATTCCCAAATTTTCATTTGTTTCTTTTTGTAATTTTTATCTAAAGATTGAAATTTTAATTTTGTTTGTATATTTTTCCCAATTTCCTTTAGCTATTGTCCACCTTTTCCTTTAGCTCATTGAACCTATTTATGAAGGGTGTTCTAAGATCCTTGATTAGTATTTCCAGAGAATGTACATCATCTGTAATATTTTCCATCAAATGATTTTGCTCCTCTGGCTGGGCCATATTTTCCTATTTATGTATGTTTTGTATTTTTTGTTGAAAACTGAACATTCTGAATATTATGCTGTGTTGGTCAATCTGGAAATCTGATTCTTCCAGTCTTCAGTCCACAGTCTAACAACAAGAAGGAAAAAAAGAAGGAAATAAAAAGTAAGAGAGATGAGGACAAAAATAAAAGTACTAACAATTTCATTAAAAACACCCACAAAAAAGGGGAAAAAATGAAGTACCTTGTCTCTCAAAGTCTCTTGTGTTCTGGTGAGAAATTAGAAGCTGTGTTTTCAAGGCCAAACCCTAGACCAGCATCTCTGCTCATCCTTCAGGGATCTGCCACAATCAAAACCACAAAGCAGAGAAAGACATTAACACACCAAAAAAATGAAGTGAAAGAGAAAGACGTCCTCTTTTTATGACCATATAGATGCTGGTGTAAGTCCAAAAGATGCTGTTTCTGAGGGAATTTGAGGTTAACATCAGCACTGAACACTCAAGGATCTGCCAGATTAAGCAACACAATAAAGAGAAAGAAGAAACCCAGCAAATGAAAAAGAACACTGGGTCTTTAAGTCCTGGCAGATGCTGCTGTGAAGCCAGAAGGACCTTCTGCTAATAGGACTAAAGCCAAGGTCAGAGCTTATACCATTCCAGAAGAGGAAATACCCATACACAGAAGCGAAAAAAATACACTAGCTCCCTATGTCCAAGTGGATGCTGGTGGGAGGTTGTCAGTGCCACTGCCCAGGGGACCAAAACTGAGGCCAGCTTCCATGTGCTGGTCCATCATAGATCCACCAAATCGACTTCAACCCTCTACCCCAACTTTGAAAGGAGGAGGCTTCTTTGCCTAGTCTTGGTCCATCTGGCTACTCCTGGATGCTGGAATGCCCTGCAGCAGCAACAGTCATTTCTGCAGCAGCTGCTGCAGGGCTGGACAATGGTGGCTTGTCACTGGTGCATGCTTTCACTTACAAAAGCTGAACTCTGCAGCCTCTTGCTTCCTCTGGCCCTCCTGAAGTTGTTCTAAAAGTCCATTGTGGTTCCAGTGTAACCACATAGTAAATTCCATTCTCTTTATTCAGCTCTTTCATTTTTCTAGTGGAGGGAGCTCTTTGTAAATTTCCTGTTCTGTCATTCTCTCTCAATGGAAAAATAACACACTGAGCTGTAAGACAATGAAGACATTTATTTGGTGTCTTTGAGTTGAAATTTGTGGAGCACAAATTCAGGTAGGAACCCAAAATTGCCTTGTCTTGACATTTGTAGGCAAGGATTTTTAAAGAGAAAGATTACATAAATTATTCATGTTTGGTGGATATTTGGGGGGCTCCAGTGGTCTTTCAGGTTGATAGTTGACTGAGTTCTTTATCTTGTGGTTTGTTTATGGATTCCAGATGTCCTTGGGCTTTTGAGGAACATTGTTGCTTGAGGCTTTGCATACTTTGGCAGTTTGTGATATCTGGCTGACATCTGCCTAAGCGTAATCTACAGAATGAACACCCAACTCTATCTTAATTTCTCAGCCATAGTAACTGTATTTTGTTTTAGTTCTTTTTATCAACCCCAAACTGTAATTAATATAAATATACAACAGGATAATGACTAAATAAATCATCATTTACTCATAAATGGCAGTCCCCAGCAATATAAACATTTAAATGGCTAACCCATATAATGTGAATGTACATTGCAGACACCGTGTGTGTGAAATATACCAGACCCCAGTGTTCCTTATGTATGATTTCTTGACATGATGTTCAAGAACAGAAAAAATTAACCTGTGGTGAGGGAAATCAGAATATTGGCTGCTTGAGAGAGGCAGCGATAAAATGGAGGAGAATGAGGGGACAATCTGGGGTGATGGAAATGTTCTAGGTTTTGAGTTAGGTATTGGTTACATGGGGTGTGTGCATTTCCCAAATCTCATTGAATTGTAATCTTAAAAGCCATGCATGTTAAGATATGTAATTTTCATCTCAATTAAAAACATTTTTGGGAGTCAAACTGTTCAGCAAGGACCCTTCCACTGGCAGAGTGATGGTCATCCACCAGAAATTCAAAGGTGATGGTAGTGTGCAATGGACCAAGCACCCTTCTCATAGACATAGTGTACAGGTATGACCAGTCCCCCAACAACCATGGGGCCAAGATGGAAAGGACAATGGAGTCCTCATGTGGTACATTCAGATATGTGATGATTACACATCAAGCTAACCCATAGTTCAATACTGTATGATCCATCCTCCTACCTGGCACATACACCTTTAGGAAACTAGACTTAGAGGACCAGGCTGGAATTCAAATTTTCAGACTCTTTGGAACTTGTGGGCACAGAGATTTGGCCCACCACTCTCTCCCCTCTCAGACACTGCCAACTTACCAGTCTGGTTTGTCCACCCCACCAGGGGAGGGGCTTCATGAACCTACCTTGCCTGCAAAGACCACCCAACTCAGACCTCTGGGGTACCTACATCCTCTGACTTTATCATTTTCTCACTTTCTCTGCTTCCTCACTCTCACTCTGTCTGACATGGGTGGTCCCTAGTGAGACCCATGGTAGAGGGTTATCTGCTCAGCTGATCTGGTCTTGGATAAATTTCCAATTACTGTTCATGTCACAGTCAATGGAGAAATCAACATCAGTCTTCAATAACTGCATGGCATTGGCCCTCCTCAAATTCATGTTTAGCAGGACAGACAGTCACCCTGGAGGGCCAAGTGTGCTGAAGACAAACAGGTGAAAAAAATCAGAAAACATGGCAGCAGAAGTACAGCTGCATAGGGCTGAGAGGACTGAGTCTGGGGATTATCTGGGGAAAGTGGCTGCTCATACCTATACATGTAAGGAGGCCCTATCCTCCTTACAGGGCCTCCCCATAAACCAGGCTCTCCATTCCTTCCTCTACACCCAAGACTGGTGGAGGACCAAGGATGTCCCTGGTTTTCCAGTGACACCTGCCTGGAGCACTGATGCCCTTGCCATATCTCCTGCTGTCTCCTGTCCCTGCCTCTTGAGCAACTGGTCCTGCCTGAGAGCTCCATCCTTCCTGCCCACAGCTGCCCTGACTCTCATCTAGGTTATCCATGGGTAACAAAGGGGCAGTATTGGGTAAAATCAAGATGACAAGATTGGACTCAGATTTCAGAGCTTCAAATGGCCAGGCAGGAGAAAGGTGGGAGGAAAACAAGGATGCCAGCTAGGTACAGGGAAGGGACAGCAGCAGAGGGGCCCACAGGAGGCTGTGGACGGAGCCTCTGAGCAAACTGGGCCTTCCTCTATGTGATGGTTGCCATGTCCTTCATCCTTCCAACCACAATGCACAAAATATGTTAAAGAAACCAGTCAGAGGACCCACTGAGAAATGGAGACCAAAGGAGTAGGACGAGCAGGAAAGCATCAAGGCAGTGGTAAACATTGGTAAAAACATTCTACAGAAAATAGAAGGGTGCACTTCACAGGGTAAAACTATTTGTAGACCTGACATTAATGAGTTGTCAAAAGCTGGAGATTGAACAGTGGACTTTGAGCTCTCCTAAATACACCAAGAACTGAAGTGCAGGGTCACCTCGATACAGGTCACATAGGTCAGCTGTCCATGGTTGAAGGAACCACAGATTCCCACACCAGCAGCTAACATGACATTACATCAGGAAGGATAAACTCTACCAGCTTAAGTATGACCGCATGCCAGAATTGCAGGGGATTTTATAAATAAGTGTTGGCTGAACTGACTCCCTGCTATGCAATAGCACACCTGAGAAGTAAAAAATAAAATTTGTTCAGAGACAACTAGTGCTAGTTTACATGAATGGAGTGATTCCTCGTGCTAGGACTGGGGATCTCCCCACTGAAGTGTCCAGCAGAGCACCCAGCTGGCCTGAGGACAGGCATGGTCTCCCTCTGCCCCATGGCTCTCCTGACATGGCCTGCCCTGGCCCCTCCACTCTAGTCCTTGGGTCTTCAGGGAGCATGTGTGGAGGATTTGCTCAAGGCCCTGTAAGCACCATTCCTGCCTCCCCCTTCATTTCCTAAGCCTCTGACTCCCAGCAACTCTAAGTTTCTGACACATTTATGTATTGGAAGACTGAAGTTTACCCCCATTGCATCTTTTCAATTGCTTAAATCATTGCATTTATGTCAAAAGTGTATGTGTTTCGAAAAATGGACTAAACAACTTACGTTTGACTAATATTATGTAAGAGGAGCTCAATAATGAACAATGTTTTTCTTCTTTCTATTATTTTACTGTTCGTAATTTTAGCATGACAATGGTTCTTATTGCTGTGTATGACATAAAACAAGCACAGCCCCAAGCTTCAAACTAAGTAAATCAGAAACATGAGACATGGAAGAGTTTGACCTCAAGGATCAAACATCCCTGTTTCTCCTCTTCATCTCCCTGACTCTATATATTCACAGTTGACAGTGTTTGGAGTTGGAGACTTTTCAATGTACCAAGAATTTGACAAAAGTAAACATGTTTTAGAATTTGAGAGAAAGCAGAAAGCAAAGGGCTGAGAAGAAGGTAGACAGGTCTAGGACCACGTGGATATGGGGTGGGGGTGTGAGGAATGTGGGCATACCCAGGACCTCATGGATATGTGGTGAGGTCTGAGATGCCCCAAGAGGCCCAGTGACCCACATGGCTTGGTAGGTTATTTTTTTTGCCATTCATCACTCATGACCCTTCTTCTGTTTCAGTCCCTAATTTCCTGGCAGTCTTGCAGGGCTCCTTGACCAAGTTGGAGTGCAAGTTTTGGCTGAGTGTGCCCTCACACACTAGGATCCCTGTCTACACTTCTGACAGGGATGAGATGTTGCCCCAGGGTAAGAGCAAAGCTTGGAGGTGTGTGTGTGTTGGAGGTGTGTGTATGGGGTCATGGGTCAGCTGCATTGAACCACAGCAGGGGTTCTGGAAGCATCCTAAAGGCCCATCCTTCCTCCTAGAGATTGTGTCTGTCAACAGTCCCAGGAATCCTCCTGTGAGAAGGGGGCCTAAAGGATGGAGCTGGTTTTCTTTGGTTTATTTTCTCTCAGGAGCCCCCTACATTCCAAGCTCCAACACCCAGCCCAGTGGGCAGTATTTCCAGCCACCTCCACCACCTTTTGTTGATGCTGAAGACTGAGATCTGTGCCACAAC
Organism: Cabassous unicinctus; assembly: GCA_029593785.1. NCBI lineage: Eukaryota > Metazoa > Chordata > Mammalia > Cingulata > Chlamyphoridae > Cabassous > Cabassous unicinctus. The sequence goes on along the minus strand of JAQZBX010029422.1, from coordinate 6,836 downwards.
CTCTGAACAGATCTCCCACACCCCCATCCAACATGGAGCACGGGGGACTGCTAGCAGTTAGCAGGTGCCCTGAGATAAAAGAAAAGGGGAAATCTGAAGGGAGCTTCAGGACTGTGGCTTTTTGTACAAGTGACAAAGGGGCCAGGAGAATGAACAACTTGAGCTAAGGTGGAGATAAGGAAGGTCCCTGCTGGGCTAGGAAGGGGTGGCCACTGTTTGTTGGGGTGGGGCAGGAAGCTTTGACCTCCAATGGTGAGGCAGCAAGTGAAAGACTCCTCAGGACTGGTCAAACAGGGGGCACTGGGAATGATACCCAGGACAGGCCTGTCTCCTTGCTGGGCTCACACTGGGCTAAGGTGCCCCTTTCTCCTGTACTTACAATTTCTTCTTCCTGTCACTAGGAGACACAGGAGCCTCTGGTTTCTGTTTGTTTGGTCCCACTCATCACCTCAGCCCAAGCCCACCTGTCCTGCCCCCTTTGTGGCTTTTGTAGATCCCACAGCCAGAAGCTTGGACCTCAGGCCTGGACCTGAGACTGAGGACACAGGAAAGGCCAGCCATGCCCTGGCGTCTTTTGAGTGTCCCACTCCTTCCTTTTGCCTTCACCTGGGGTACAGCCCCATCTGGGTTGCAGCTTTTCTAGTCCCCATTTGACAAGGCCACTCCCCTCTGGGGCCAATGTAAGAGGCCTGTGCTGGTGATGGCCAGGTGCAAACTCACAGGACCCAGAGAGGCTGGATTTGTGCTGGGTCAGATGCCTTTGTGGGCTTTGATACTGAGTTCTGTGGCAATCCAGTGTTTGGGTTCAGGCCAGTCCTAGTGCCTGCCAGGTTCAGTCCACGTTCCACATTCTGCCACCTTGTGCATTGTGTGTTGGTGTCCACATGTCACCCGGGGGTTCCTTGGGCCTTGGTGGGTAGGGATAGTCTGGGATCTGGAGCAAGGGAGGTCCAGGTGCAAGATGTGGGAGGGGTAAGGAAGCCTAAGGGATGGCACCAAGTGGAGGACTCATGTTGGTCTGTAACCTGGGTGCCAGGCCTTTGGCTGTCAGTTCCACCTCCCCTGACTCCATCCTGAGAATAGAGCAGTGACACTCACTGTCTGGGAATTTGATACAGATTATCAAATCTGGAAGTTCATCCTCAAAGTTAGAGTAAGTGGAGTGGCTGAAATCTGGAGCTCCAGCCATGACTCCAGGTACTACCATGACAGGTCAGACCATGAGCAAGAGAGGCCCAAAGAAAAGAAAAAGAAGAAAAATTCAGAGAAGGTGAAATATCTTGCTGAGGATGAGAGGAGGGAGTGAAAGGTAAAGGAGAGCAGCAGCCAGGTGTGCTGGTCCTGCCAGGGCTGGGGAAGACCTCAAGTATGTGCCTGCTCTCCCCCTAGGAAATTGGGTGGTTTGTAGCACAAAGTAAACCAGGAACATTAACTGGTTCAGGTCAGAGCTTATTAGTTATCCTTCCTAGGCCAACCCCTTAGGTGGGGACTTGTGAGGATGGGAAATCTGGAGAGAGAAAAGACTCTGGAAGAGGATTTTTGTCTCATAGCTTTATTTTTCCCCCTTAGAAACAAGGCAGATGTGTTTAAATTCCTGGCTGTTGCCAGTCTGGGATAAGAATCCAGCTGCTCCACTGCTCTCATTACCTTGCCTGCCATACAAGGAGATAAGAAAAGGAACCTGACTCAGAGACAGACAACCTAGTTTGATCCTGGGAAGAAGGCAGAGGCCAATCAGAACCAGCTGGACTCAACCTGGCCAGTGCCAAAATATCACACAGAAGTTCCTAGAGCATCAGAGCTTGTCATTTTAACATGAGGCTTGACACAGGGCACTTTAGCATTTAAGGAGAAGTAGGGAAAGGAAGACAATGGGCATTTTATTTTCTCCTTCAGGGCCTCACCAAGTATCACCCTGCATCACAGGTTCCTGTCATTATCCTTTTTCTCTTTTAACAAACCACAAGCTAAGAATGATTCATGTAATTTTAAAGACTTGTTAAAAAAAAAAAAGAAAGTGTATGCCACAGAGATTAACTGTACGTAGCCAGCAAAGTCCACACTATATTCTATCTGGCCTTTAAAGTAAAAAAATTTACCAACACCTTGCCTAGAAATTTGGATTTATCTGCCTTTGCCATCCCAAACTGATCAGCTTTAGAAGAGTGTTCCCACTTTAATCAGACTCTTCATAGATCAACCTGTAAACCAGAGCGCAGGTCATTCTCTTTGGGAAGAAGGGAGGTCTCATTTATATTCAGGTCATTACTACCTGGTGTCAGGTCAACTTAAAGACCCAAAAGATAGCTCTGCACTTACTGTGAGATCCATTTGGATTGAAGGAAATTGGGTATTCTTTCCCACAGAAGCTGAGACGGATGTTTTTATAAATTCCTGGCTCTTCCAGCCTGGGATAAGTGATATTCTGTCATGATCACTGGAAAAGATCACCATCTGCAAGGGATGGTGTTTGGCTAGAATTCCCAACCAATAAGTTTTTTCTTTTTGTCCCCCCACCCCATTGCATTTCACACACAATTCACAGCAATTACAGCATAAGTGGGGATATTTGTACTTACCATGAGGGTTGCCTCTTTCCAGTGACCAAAATTTCCTATGTTTAGGGTACATCTCACAGATTGCAGAGTAGCTGAGACAGTAGGGCACATATGCATGACATCAGAGACAGGTTGGGGGTTCTGGGATTGTTTATTCAGACTTCCAAAACACACATGAGCCATGCTGGATTCCCCAAAGGAAAGCTTTGGAATGATTTTGTGTCTGGTTTTCAGAGTGTAGTGTTTTCCTGTCTGCCTTTCAAATAGTCAGGCAGACAAGGCCAGAGACAAGTTTGCTCTTTGACAAGTTTGAATTTTGGTTTGAGTATCTCCAATTAACAGGAGGCAGAAGAGGTGCTATTGTACTGCAGTAATTTGAGATAGGAGTGCTGTTGTCTGGCAATGATTTCCTCCTTCCTATGAGAGTCCTTGCCATGGTGAACAAGTAGGACTTTTATGGTTATTGCTATGTGTGCTGGGGAATAGAGAACATTGGGTACAGTACAAAAATTGGATGAACATGCCTGCAGAGTTAACACAATTGCTCATAACTGTTAACTTAACCAATTTGGTTACATGCTTGAGGCCATATACCCAATGTACCCTCCATATACCTGAAGAACTGATGATCAGGTCATGCTTTCTTGAGTGTACTCTGGTTACCTCAGGTGTGTTTAGTGTTCATTTACTCTGTGCTTTTTCTCTAATACAAGGAGACTTTCTGATTATATTCTAAGTCTAACCCAAGAATGCTTTGTTCTCCTTCCCCTATGGAATTTTCCAGAAAAGTGCTGGTTGTCATTCTGCGGGGACCTGTCTTGTGAAGGCTGTCTGTGGGTCCAGAGATGTAGCTAACTGTAGGCTACACAAGTACCCTGTGCAGTTTGTATTTTTATCCCAATTTTATAGGTAAGCACCTGAAGTTTAGGACATTGCTCAAGAAAAGCAATATTTGGTGTAGCCAGGATCAAACTCTATGTCCAAATTCATTGTTCTCTCCTTCATACTCTATCAGAACTTGCTAGGCCCAAACAGCAGTATGTGCTGTAAACAATTGGTAAATGATACACCACATTGTTGTTTTAAGGGATACCAGGGCAATTTCAGGTATTTTTGTGGCTGATTCTATGGGTGGGCTTTCCCTCAATTGAACTTCATGTGTGCAGAGGCTCAATCTGATTTATGCTTTATCCTCAGTTCTTGCTTGAGGATAAAATATTATGAAACATCAAACTGATAAATCAGTGCTGTGAAACTGGAGGTCTCTAATGAAGTCATACCTAAATTATTTTTCTCTATTTTTTAACTTTCATTTTTAATTGTCAGCTTAAAATGAAAGCACACATATTCAGCAACTTCTAAAGCAATTCATCTGCCAGCTCCAGATGTAAATGTCAAGTGTTTACAAAGAACTTATTTTGGGGGATATGTGGGGTTCTTTCTTTCTGGGATATCCCACTTCCAATCTGTGAAACAGATGCTTCATTTTTACCCAGGATTTTATCATTCATTTTATCATTTGAGTTCCAGGGTAACCTCCAGTCCAACAGGGGGACCAGCACTATTCTGTCATCTTATGTTTTTTTTTCTCTTGTAACATGGAGATTGAATGTATGCAACTACATTGGAAATTTTGTGTTGGTGAAAAACTAAATATCTTCTACTTAATGTATGAGGTCTGAGAATTATTGCTTTAAAGGATGCCAATCTGATATTTGTCCATGTCATGTGGCTTAATTAATACAGTGTATGATGCTTACAAAGAGTTCTTAGTTTTGAAAATTTATGAGATAGGACTGCTTAAGCTTTGCTATAATGTTCTCTTTAGATGAGTTAGCATGAAGTTACCATCTTGGTGGAACAACAGTGTAGTTTATTCTTTGTTTTGTTTTCAGAGTTTGCAGTGATATTCTAGTAATAACACTTAAAACATTCAATAGGTAACAAAGAATGCCATTCATAATATCAACAAAAACAGATGTACATAAAATCACCCAAATAAATGTAAGAAATGCAAAGAACTTTTATGAAGAAATATAAAAATTTACTGACAAACATGTTTTGAATAAACATGTAATATAGTAGTCTGTATTGGACTACTATATATCAGTTAAGAATTTCTGCATAACAAACCACCCTGAAAACTTAGTGACTTAAAATAATGAGGGCTCGTGTTTGAGTGAGTTGACATTTTAGGACTCAGCTGTATGGCTGTGGTCTTGGTTGGGTTCCCTCTTATATCTTCCATCTGCAGTGTGTTAGCTGGGTGACTCTGTTCTGTGGTTCACTGGCTGTTGGCTGGGGGTCATAGGCTATCTTGCATGTTCTTGACCAGGCTTGTTCTTGTGAATTTCCTCTTTATAGGAGAATGGCCCCACAGATCCAAGCTGCCTTGGTTTACTTTAATGTCTTCAAGTGGCTTTGAAATATTTCACCCATCTTTATAATTTTTCTCAGTCCACTGTTCAGTTCAGTATGGGCTACTCAATGTTGCTAACAGTGGAAATCATACTGTATTCTACAGTATAGATGAATGCATTATATTTCTTTCTATGGTTCTGTTACTTTTAGGAAAAGCTTGACTTTTCTATTTTATTTATTGGAGATATTGCCTGGAAGACATTGCTGACTCCAGAGACACCATGTGGCAGACTGAAAGTGAGTGGAAGAGATGGAGCATGTGCACAGGAGAACCACGCATGGCCAGAGTCAGAGTGCTGAGCCTGTTATGGCCTCTCTGATCTGGGGACACTCTTGGCACATTGCCAACAGTGAGGCTAAGGGAAAGTGATGGGATAAGAACCCCAAATAGCACACCTAATTCATTGTGGCTTTATACAAGGACAAAACCTAAAAATGTCCATGGTGGACATTCTCAATCATGATTCATAGTTCATAGATGACAGGTGTGTACCAAGAAAGGTGACTATAAAAGAAGACTGATGCTTAATGTAATTTTCTTTTAATATAACATGTAGTTTAATGAGGGAAAATATAACTATATAACATATAGTTTATTTTAGGGAAAGTCTTTTTCTACTAGTATCAGAATATCTATCTGTTGACAAATATTTCATATTCTATTCTGTGGAAATATCCCAGAGAAGAGGATGACAATGCACCCCATTCTTCAGCTCATCTCTCAGTCTTAATGACAAGAAACCAATTGTTCATCTCCTTCCTTTTATGCCTGAGTTCCTCTAAAAGTGAGTGACAATGGCTGGAGAAGGGAAGGAATCAGAGGAAATCCTCCTTTTCCTCCTATACAATGTGTCCATTAGGCTCAAAAAGAACTTACCGATCTTGACCAATTCTTAACTGGAAATGTTTTCATGCAAATTCACACCAAGGAACAGTTATGATAAAGCTCTTGAAGTTTTTTTAAAAATTACTTTTTAAAATCTAAGAACCAGGCTCAACATTTCCCACTCAAGTTCAGCCTTGTCATTTGACAGAAATCTAGGATTCTTTGCTGTTTTCTGAGTGGTATTTTAATCTTGAATTCTTTTCTTTCCTTTTTCCTTTTCACAAAGATTTCAAACTGCTCTGTGATAATGTATGATACAAGTTAGACAAGAAGATACTTCATGCAGGCTTTAAAATGATTAAGAAAATAAGAAACCTCATAACAAACAAGGAACACAAAAGTTATTTCTTCTATGTATTTTATGCCTAAAGAGACACCATCCCTCATAGTGAATGATATGCTCCCTTCCATCTGTCCTTGTTGTCACAGCATTGGTTCCTCTGCTCTAGCGTAGTTCCCAGCTGCCCTATTCAAGTGCTTGGCTGCCAAGCACACCTCTTTCTGCACCTGCTCACAATAAAACTGTGTCCTCTTCGGGAATTGGTTAAGAGGTATGGATCTTTAATCTCAATGTGGATATCAGTGCCTTTAGAGTTCAGCCACTTGCCCTGCCTGCATCACGGTGATGCACCCCATGCCTCACAGCTGTTTGAACTGGTGACCTTGCTTTGTGGGGAGACTGAGTCCTGCCTGCTGAAGGCTCAGAGCATCCATCTGGCTTCTCCTTGGTGACTGCAGCTGGAGCTGCTCTCTACCACAAAGCCTGGGAGCCCTCTGTGCCTTGGCCCAGGCCTGGCTTTGTGCATGTTTCCTTCACTTGGAACAGGATTCTTGTCACTTTTTTTTTCACTGGCACTTATATTGACATTGTAACCAGCAAGGTCCATATCTACTTTCCCTCTAAAATTGACTGAAATGTTTTAAGTGAGACATGAAAATACAGAATATTGAAATGGTTACCTCTTTTTTTT
>JAQZBX010029421.1:0-19460 GCA_029593785.1 Cabassous unicinctus | reverse complement strand
ACTTAATATAAGAACCAGGAAATAAAATCCCTAGGAAAAAACAAGGGAAGTATCTTCAAAACATTGAGGTAGGCAATGTTTCTTAGACTTTACACCAAAAGCATGAGCAACAACAACAAAAAATAGATAAATGAGACTGCATCAAAATTTTGTGCATCAAAGGACTTCATTATGAGAGTGAAAAAGACAACCCACAGAATGGGAAAAAATATTTGGAAACCACATGTCTGATAAGGTTTTACTATCCAGAATATATGAAGAAATCCAGCAACTCAATAACCAAAAGTCAAACAGCCAATTTAAACATGGTCAAAATAATTGAACAGAAATTTCTCTAAAGAATATATACAAATGACCAATAAGTACATGAAAAGATGCTCAATACCATTAGCCACTAGGGAATGCAAATCAAAACCACAATGAAATGTATCACACCCATTGGAATGGCTGCTATTCAAAAATGGAAGCAAGTGTTGGAGAGGATGTGGAGAAATAGGAGCACTAAATTCATTGTTGATGGGAAGGTAAAATGGTGCAGCCACTGTGGAAGACAGTTTGGCAGTTTCTTAGAAAGTTTGGTATAGAATTATCATTTGACCTGGCAATCCCACTTTTAGTTATTCTTTTTTCAAAAGAATTGAAAACAGGGACTCAAACAGACATTTGCATACTGATGTTTATAGCATAATTATTCACACTTGCCAAAAGGTAGAGGCAATCCAAGTGCCTATTAACAGACAAATGGATAAACAAAATGTGTTATATATACAATGAGATATTATTCAGTCATAAAAAGGAGTGAAGTTCTGAGACATGTAATAACCTGGATGAACTTTGAAGATGTCAAGTTGAGTGAAATAAGCCAGGCATAAAAGGACATATTGTATAATCTCACTTATATGAAACAATTAGAATAAGCAAATTCATAGGATCAAAAAGTATAATACAGGTTGCCATGGGGCTGTGGTCAAGGTAGGGAATGGGGAGTTAAGACTTAAAATGGACAGAGTTTGGGGCTATGGAAAAGTTTTGGTAATGGATGGTGGTGATGGTAACACAACATTGTGAATGTGATTAACTCCACTGAATTATATATTTGAATGTGATTAAAAGTGAAAAATTTAAGTTATATTACTGGAATAATTTTTTTAAAAACCATAAGACTGCACAACACAAACAGCAAATCCTAAAGTAAACTATGGACTATAATTAATAGTATAAATATAATGATATTTTTCACCAATGTAATAAAGGCACCACACTAAAGCAAAGCATTTTTAATAGGGAAAACCACGTGTGTGAGGCAGGGTAAATGGAAACTCTATTTTCTGCAGGATGTCTCTCTAAACCTACAACTTCTCTAATAAAAAAAAACTTTATTGGTGATAGTAAAATTTTAAAACTATGCAATTATAAGCAGTTTTTAAATGCTGAGTGCTTGATGGTACCTCTTACATCTAATCCAAGGTACTAGGCCTACTCACTTCTCCACCCTGAAACCACTCTCAGCGACATCTGTGTCATTTCCTTTTAGAGAAGAGGTGTCCTCTTCCTATAGTCATAAACAAAAGTCCTTCAAAGTCTACCTACACTAAAAGGTTAGCATAGATGAACAATGAAGAAATGACAAGGCATATATTAGAGGATTTACCTTGCCTATACACTGCACTCCTTCCTTTAACAATCATTCCAATCATCTGACCACCTTTGGTCTTTGCCGCTTATACCAAATGTTGAAGCACCATGGTTTGAAAATGGTTGAATATATTTTATAGTATTTTGTAAAGTACTGTCTAAATATGCTAGCACTACTATTTCTAATAACTTTATGAAAATGTTTATAACATTTAACAATCAAGGGGGGAATCTTCTTTCACTTATTCTTTCATTCATTCAAGAAAGGTTTTTCAGTTCTCTATTGTTTTATACATTATTTGTCTAGCAAAAACATATTGCTAATCAAACAGGCATAATCCTGTACTTACAGATTTAGTCATCTAATGGGAGAAAAGATGAAAAAGGAAGAAAGCAAATGACTATACATATTGGTCAGGATTGGCTAGATTATGCTATGGTAAGAGGCACCCCCAAAATCTCCATGACTTCACACCAGAACAACTTATTTCTCACTCATAGAACTTGCTCAGTGCAGGTCTGCAGAAGGGCTCTGAACTTCATTGTCATTTAAGGATTCAGGCTGACAGAGATCTATTTCAACATGTGCTTCCAACATTCTCCACAGCAGTGAGAAAGGAGTTTGGCAAATTCAACAGTGGTCTTAAGCTCTCTGCACCTAAGTGGCTCACAGCCCTTCTGCTTATGTTTCATTGGCCAAAGCATGACACATGGCCACATCTAAATTCAAAAGGAGTGGATAAGTGCAGTCCTACAATGTGCTCAGAAGGGAGAAACTCAAAAATATTGAGGGAATACCTCTAATTATTACCACAAGAAAAAAAATTTCCAATAAACAGGGTCAAGTTGTAGACACCAGAATAGTACTATAGGGAGAAGAACTCACGAGATAAGGCATCTGGAGACTTTCTTAAATTGCAACCTGGATGGATGAGAAGAATTCAGCCCTAGAAGAGCAGAAGAAAAAAATCCTGTCAGAATAAACATGGATGACGTTCTGAGGCTGGGAAGAGCTAGGTAATTACAAGGATCTGAAAAGGAGTCAGCATGGTTGAAGCATGGTGGATGAGGGAGAGACTGGAAGGAAGAGCTGAGAGAAGATCATTCAGGGCTTTATATGGCACAGTAAGACATGTGAGGCCAAGGAGGGTTTTAAGCCATGGACTGGCATGAAACAATTGAGTTTGTTTTTAAAATTAAATAAGATAAATGTGCCTGGACAGGATTTTTTAAAGTAATCCTTCCATAATTTATCAAGCTGCCTTTTGTCTATTTTTTTTTCTGAAGTTGAAAAAAAGTTTAAAAAGAAAGAGTTAATTTTAAGAAACCTTGGGGGCATCCACAATTGCAGAACAAGAAGGTGGTTGCATATTCTAGTCGGGAGTCATAGGAGACATCCTGGATGGATGTATAAATTTGGGAGTTTTCAGCATATATGGGGTATTTAAAGCCAAGGAAATAGATGATATCTCACCTAGGGAGTGAATTTAAAGAAGGAAACTGGGTCCGGGACAGATCCCTGGGGAGTATAAACATTTAAAGGCCAGTAGAGGAGGAGCTGACAGAGGAAAATAGGAGTGGCCAGGGACAAAACAGTGTCTTGTCATGGAATCCAAGGGCAGGGGCAGAGAGTACTTCATTATGGAAGGAACAGTAGACTGTGCCAAATGCTCCTAAAATGTCAAATCAGATTAAGATAGAAAAAAATAGGATTTAATTTATTCATTCATTTACCTACTCTCCACTTAGTGTAGGACAATTCTTCTAGCTTTCATTGTTTCACTCTTGCATCCAACCAATATTTATTCTGTGACTACTGTTTGTCAACAACTTGTAGATGCTCAGAACATGGAGGTAAGAAAGACAGTCATGGTTTCTGCCTCTATAAAACTTACTTTAAAGTTGGGAAAACAAACAATAAACAAGTAGATCAGTGTTTTACATTCCTTTCACTGCTCAAGCAAATTCCAATGCAATGGTTCAGTTTAAATAATGGAAATTTATTTGCTTACAGTTTTGAGGCTAAAAGAAAGTCCAAATCAAGGCATCATCAAAGCAATGTTTTCTTCCTGAAGATGGCAGCATTCCAGGGCTGGCTGCCAGTGATCCTTGGCCTTTAGCTTGTCACATGGCAAGGCACATGATGATATCTCCTGATCTGTCCCTTCTCTTCTGGGTTCTGTTGATGTCCAGCTTCTGGATGTTTCCTCTGTGGCTTTTTCTCTGTGTCTAAATATCATTCTGCTTACAAAGAAATTCCAGTATTAGGATTAAGACCAATCCTGATTGAGGTGGGCCAAACCTTAACTGAAATGACCTTATCAAAAAGTCCTACTTACAAAGAGCTCACACCCACAGAAATGGATTAACTTTAAAAACATGTGTTTCTGGGGTGCATACAACTCCAAATCATCACAGTAAATAAACAAGATAATTTCAAAGCGTGCAAGTGCTGTGAAGAAAGGAAAATGTTATAGAGTATAAGTGGACTGACTAATTCAGGGTTAGAAATAGACAAGGGACATCAAAATGCTTTTTATTGTTTTAGACAAAAATCTGCTTCTCCTTGAGTTGAATGACAGTAAATATGATTGTGTTTATAATTTCAAAAACAACGTGAGCAGTGGATATAGTAGAAGATATGTTCATCAGCTAGAAGCAAAAGTCAACACTTCCAATGATCCAGCAGCCTATTCAAGGATTCCCATCAGACCCCAGCATTCATAGCAATATGGCAGTTTCAGGAGGAGAAGGACAGTCTTCTTGGTCTCTCAGGTTTCAAAGTCTCCTAAAATCCTGCATGTAGTGTGGTATGAAATGCCTGATCCTCCCTTCACTCCTACAATGAACACCAACCTTCTCAATTCTTACTTGTGGGAGGCACCTGGGACTGTGAGGAAAAGAAAGTAAGGTGTTAGAAGTCAGTTCAAAGCATAAACTGGGCTCTGTGGATTCTGCTAACTCCATAGGATATTTCCACCATGTCACCAGAACTGTAAGCTTTTTCAAGTTGACCTTAACATGTTTTCTATCAAATATTTTCTAAGAGAAGTAAATGTATTTTCTGTGTAGTCTGCAGTTGTGCTCCATATAATTAAGATGTGTGACAAGTGTCTATATTTATGTCTTCCAGGAAGGCAGTCTGCCAGGCAGTGCAAGGAAGAAAATGTCATTTATTCTATACTCTGATTCTCCTTTCTCCCATCAGCTGTTCCTGGCTGTAATCAAGAGAAGGCCATTCAGTTCAGAGAAGATCCTGGAGATCCAGGAGGGAACAAAGAGGCAATAGGAAAGTAGCCTGCACTTTATCCTTTGGCTGAAAAAGTTTACAAAACTTTCCCATTGGCCATCAGGCTTAAGCATCTTTTACAGGACCCTCAAGTTATGCAAAGCTAGTCCTCCTGGAACTATCTATTCTGCAGCAGAGTGCAAGGCAGCAGAGTTGTCTTAAGGGTCCTATCCAAGACTACCTGAAAGCAGCCAGCATCTAAAGTCAAAGCTGTACCAACTAAAATTATTCTCCTATTTTCTTCATAATTGGACAATTATAAAATTCTCTGCCATCTAACATCGAGCTATTTCAGGTCTTTAATTTTCCTCCCTGTTAAACAGAGCTAGCTGGTGATAACCTGTTGTCCCTAATCTCCTCAGATGATTTTAAGCTTTCTAGAGATAATAACTAAGGCTTGTTAATTTTTAGTGTTCATCTGCTCTATTAACACTGACTATAAAGGAGAAGACAAACTATACAAACAAGTCTGAGAAAGAGCCATACCTTACATGCAAGAAATGAACATTAGAAGATGCCAAGAGTTCATAAGGAGAACATGGATGGGGACTTGCTAGGATAAACAAGTTCCAAGTGAAAGTCAGAATCACTGAGTCCATGTGTCTCTCCTGTAAATGTTGTGTACCACACCATATGTATCAAGTAAGTTTGGCTGGAAACTGAATTATTTAAGTGAGTGAAGTGATCTCTGTGTCCCATATATGTCTTATATCCAACATACAGGGCCTTGACACAATCTTAAACTATCTAATTGTCTGACTCCCATGACGCTTTTTGTTTCACAAACATAATAAATTTTCTCAAGTTCCTGTAAACTGGTCTATTTCTTTAAGCTATCCCAGCAACCCAAAGGAATGTGAACAATAAATTGGAATCCTAGTACTAGAAACCCAAAGCTTTCCATTTCATTTAAGACCAAACCTGTGTTCCTGCTGGAGAAAAATGAAGCAAGTAAAGTTTGCCAGCAGAATCTTCCTTTTTCCATTTCCCCATAGTTAACAGTTCTAACCAGTTCCCTTGGAAAAATGGTGTCATGCAATCCCATCCATGAGAATACTATATCTCATCCCTACAGAATCTAAGTTAGCAACAGAGATTGTTTCTAATTTGTTTTCTAACCCCCTAATGACCTGTAGTGTGAACTTCTAGTAAGGGGAGAATAGTACCACATCAATCAAGAAGGAAACACCTGTGGACCCTTTAGAGTGCAAACACATGTAATCACCTTATGAGATGCTGGACTCTCTCTCAGTTGGAAACAAGACCAACCGGCCAGATGCCCTTTATTAAATTTTCATCTGTCACCTCAAAATTAACTATTTGGATTGATCAATATTCTACAGAGGAATAATGTCAAAATTTGATAAACATTTGCAGGTATCTAGCCCCATGTATAAATCCATGTAATGAAGTACAGGTGTTGGAGAAAAGCGGCGCTCACTGGGACGCGGAGACTGATGATTGCAGGCAGGAAGTTTATTGAGAAGCTCTCCCAGCAGAGAGGGTCTGAAGATTAGTCTTCAGCTCGTCCCCGGAAGGGGCACATGTGAGTTTATACAGTACATCAATAGGCAGGGAAACGTTAGTTCGTGGGGAGGGGTTAGGGTCCAAAGTACAGCCTGGGGGCCAATAAGGGGCTGTAAAAGCAAATTCCTTCCCTTGTACGGTTAAGGGGTAGTGGGCTAGGAGGTAGGGTTTTCTTGGAATGCAAGAGGGGCTGATGAAGCCTTGGTCAGGAGGGAGTGGAGATCCTTATCTCATCCTGCTCCATCCATGTGGTTCCTTTGTTCTTGTGAGGAGATAGTTGGTTGCATTCACACACGTAGACTATGGCTTGCTCAAGCAGTCACTCTGTTCCTGGATGGGGACTGCTTTTCTTGATATCCTAGTCTGTTAATCATACATTGTAAGCTTCGTACTAGGGAACCTCTAATAACAGGGTATAGAGAAAATCCCACTGTCCTAAAATCTCTTCCCCACACTGACTGAATAGTTCTCCTTCCTTCTGTTCAGGTGTAAAATTCTACCAAATTAGGATTCATTTGGGTTAATAAACCCATTTTGAAAAAGTGAATAACTCTAAGAGAATCGTTTATTAAGTCCTTTATGGTTTAGGCAGCTTACTTCTCTCTTAAACTCTAGTTGAGATATCCCCAGAGCATTGTGTACTTTAATAGCAGAGACTTAGAAAAGGGAAGAGCCATTTTGGAATGAGGAGACATGCTTAGGTAGGACATTAAAATGGGAGATCAGAGCAGCCAAAAAGCATGAGGCAAATAAAATAAAGAGAGGAAAATCAATGAGAGAAAGACAAGTCTGAAGGTCCTTAAAATAAAGCACAGACACTTCAAAATTTGCCCTGGACTAGCCAGCTCCCAGTTTTCAGTGTCACATTGAATCCTGACTTCAAATATGAGGAGATTAAAGTATAAAAGTCTATACCAAAAGATAAAAGTGAAAAAAGCAGCTTTAATCACCTCATGTTCAATAGAAACAGATGGATCATCTCAAAATCCATCAATTACATGATTTTTAAATCTCCATATATTTTGCAATGTTGGAAAATTATTTTCCAAATGTTGGTAACAACTGAAAGAAATAAAAACTTTTTCTGGCATTTTTCAATATACTTGCTGATTTCAAAGGAAAAAAAAGTCAAGAGCCATATGAGTTTATGGAGGGGGTGTCAGACGTGGGAGTCAAATGTGGGGCACTGTCTTAATTCACTGTCTCATGCTTGTATCTTTCAGACCATTATTCTAGTCATCCAAATCCAGAAATGAAGAAATTTTCAGACTCAAGTACAACCATCTCTTCTTGAATATTCTAGAGGTTTGACAAGCCTCCAGAGAAGTTGTAGACTGAGTATATGGAAGGCTGAAGAAAACCAATTTTTACGAGACAAGAATCAAATGAAGGCATTTTAACTTTATTACTTACTCTGCAGCTCAAATACAATTGCCAAGAGATTATTTATAGTTGTGGACACCAAATAGATGATTTAAAACTGCCTGTGGCGAGAGTTGCTTTAAGAAAACCTTGCTGGAGGAAGCAGCATGGTGACTCTCAGCAGCACAGTGACTCCGTGGGCTAAGAGAGGACTCCAGGGATTTCCGTTTTCATACCAGCTCTGCCCCCACAGCCTTTCAAGGTAACCCTCGGCGCGCATTTAACCTACTCCAGCTGTACTTTCCTCCATAGTTTGTGAGTTATTCAGCAGCCCTTGGAAGAAAAAAACTAAATGATTTGTAAACAAAGGGTTTTATAGAGTACAGCAAATAACAAGTAGGGAGATTTGAAGCCTTTGAAAGCACAAGTAAACCAGTTCCCGAGCACTTACCCTACTCCATCAGAAGCAATCATCTGGCAGGCTTAACAGAATGCTTACATCTGCTGTCAGGCCAAGCCTTCCCAGCCCTGCTCAGTCCTAAAATCTGAAGACTTTAAAGCTGGCAGTTGATTCCAAGTCCCCAGCCCACCAAACAGGTAAGGTCTGGAATTAACAGCCTCTTCTAGGGCCCGCTGACAGTGGGCCTTGGTGCCTCCGTGAACGCTAGACCCCCAGCCCAGGAGAGGCAGGCGCAGCGGCTACCTGGGGACCCGCGCTCACTGGAGCACAATCTGAAAATGGTTCCGAAGCTGATGTTTCAGGGGTGAGGTGTGAACTTTCCCTTTGGTTTCCTGGAAGAACCCCAAAGACTACTCTGGAAACCAACATAGCCTTCACCAATGTCCAGTATAGCAGACTCACCTTTAAATCTACTCCTTTTAGCTAAACCGCTAATTTATGTCAGTCTTTCACGTACCTTCCTAAGTCCCCAACCTGTGGGCTGGGCAGAGTGCTGCTTCTGATACCCCTGTCTTTTCTACATGAAGCACACCAAGAAAGACACGAGCTAAGTAAAAACAACATTCTGTAACTGTTGTAACCTACCTGGTTCTGTGCACTGAGATCCAGAGCCTTGATTTCAATCATCAGTGGAGTTTCCTCAGTCCAAGTTCCCATCTACATCAATACCCAAAGGTTCTGGTGGTGGTTGTTTGTGGTGGTGCTGTTAACTAGGAGTTTGAAAAATGATGGATGAATTTGTTTGAAAATACCTTTACTTACACCATGGAATGAAAACTCCATGTAATTTACTGTTTCGCTAACTCAAGCATACTCACGTACAATTATTGTAGTGGGAGGTCTGGAACACACATTCAGTTCCTCTCCACTAAGAGGTTAATAAAAACCCTTTGCAAGAGTGTCAAAAAGTAGTCTTGGTTTTAATCCAGCATGGATTCCTTTCTCTGCAACATGCAGGCCCTGCTAAACCTCTTTTGTGGGCCCCATGCTGTGTTTATTCATATCTGTCTGGGTTGAAAAATGTTTTCTTTTATCACAGTACTTATTCATAATCTCTTTATGAAACTGCTCAGAGTTAAATTTAAAGAGTAGCTTTAATAATTGTATTTCTAGGAAGTCCTTGCTTCCCTCTTCACACTCTGAAGAATATGTGCCACTAATTGGTTCTCTTATTGTTTTATTTTCTTTTTTTTTTAATATACTAGTTAGAATTCTTTTTTTTTAAAGCATTTTATTGAAATATATTTGCATACCATATAGTCCATCCAAAATGTAGTTATTGGCTTTTAGTATAATCACAGAGTTGTGCATTCATCACCACAATCCATTTTAGAACATTTTCATTACTCCAAAAAGAAAAACTCAATATCCCTTAGCAGTCACCTCTCAATCACTCTATCCTACCCCAGCACTACATAACCACTAATTTAATTCTGTCTTTATAGATTTATTTACATTTACATTTTATATAACTGGAATCATACAATATGTAGTACTTTGTGTCCGGTTTCCTTCACTTAGCATAATTTTTTAAATTATTGTAATTTTTTTAAAATTAGAGACATTGTAGGTTTACAGAAAAGTCATGTAAAATATACAGCATTCCCATATATCCCTCTATTGTTGACACTTTGCATTAGTGTGGTACCTTTGTTACAATTGAAAGAATATTAAAATATTACTGTAAACTATAGTCCATACTTTGTTATGTGTACTTTCCCATATGCCGCCCTATTATTAACACCTTGTAATGGTGTCATACATTAGGTATATTCATAAAAGAAGATTATTATATTTGTACTATTGACCACAGTCCATCGTCCACAACAGGTTTCACTGTATTATACTGTCTCATATTTTGTCTTCTATCTTTCCTTCTAGTAACATATACATGCTATATAGTTCATCTCCCACCACTGAGCACCCCTTATGATGAGTGTTGGCCATGAGTTCTATGTGCTGCTTTATATTCAGTTCTGATCCCTTTAACAGAGAAAGTAACTTTTGGAGTGGGTTACAAACCAAAAATGGACTCACCCACTTTAAGGAAATATGGACATCATGACATCTCAATATCATCACTAACACCCCTTCCTTTCAAAGCAATTCAGGTATACTCTAATTTAACCACTTCCTACCCAGAATCATGGTGGCTAACTTCGACCCACAAACTTCTTTATGCTATTATTCTCTCACTCATTCAACATCGAGTGTTCATGTATTCATTCAAAGCAATATTTATTGAGCATCTGTTATATATTAGGCACTGGGCTAGGCACCTATTTGAGAAGATTTCCCCCTACCTTAATCCACCTTGCTGTGACCCAACTACTGCCTTAGATATCTACACCAGCTTAGTTGACGTGTGAATTGTCTGTGATCTTTGCACTTGGTGTTTTAGACTGTTGTTCACTTCCAAGAGCATCAGCCTTTGACCTTCTAGCTCCTGCCCAAGTTTGTTCTTTTTGTGAAGAATTTCAAGGCATGGACTATTAGAAATTTAGGACTTGTTAATTAATAGTACACATTGTTCAGAGTTAAAAGCCACTTTAACCAAACCTTCACAGGTGCTTACATAGTCAAGGTTTCTTTAAGTATCTTTCTGACCCAGGTTCTTATACCATCCTCTCATTGTCCTTTAACCCTCAAGCTTTCCATTTGCTCTCCAAAGGAAAAGGGCTTTTCCCCACATCTGTCTCTATGGCTTCAGGTAAAAACTATCGATATCACAGCTACTTGCCTCTGTCATCCTCAACTCAAAGCATTCCTGATGCTTTTCCCTGGAGACCTGAGTCATCACTCTTGTTTCAGGTTAAAACTGCTAAAGTTATAACTTTCTTGCATCTCTGAAGTTTAACTTGGCTCCAGCCCTTAGGAAATTCCGACCTTTTCCCTCACTCTAATTTGTACTAAACTCATTGAAAATATCCTAAATTGTCTATCCTTCCTTCTAAGATCTGCCTGAACTAGACAGGGAAACAATCTGTGCCGTACCCAGAAAGAGAACACAAAGAAGGAACATTACCATGTCTGGAGCCCCACCCAGGGAAGAGCTTGCCCTGAAGAGTCAGCACACCTGGTTTGGGGCTTGGGGTCTGTCTGCATTGCTTGAAAACCCCCGACTATCATGGTTTTCAGACTCCAGCCATTTAGATCAAAACCATTTATTCTGTTTGTTCCTATTTCAAACTAACTAAGCAGTCTTCTGACTGTAGGTTGCCTTCCCACACAGCTTTTCTCTCACTGAGCAGATCTGCTGACACAAGGATACCAATTTGCCTGGAAGCAAACTTTTTCATTATGAATGTATGCGTTACTCTGGATTGTTTGTCACTTTTTCATGAGTTTGGTTAGTGTAGCTCACCTCCTAGACCAGATCACTTCTGAAAGAAATGAAACATTCAGGTTTCTATACATGAGAATTTATGGCCCAAACCTTAGATGTTTAGAAACTCATAAAGGTTTATAAAAATCATGGTTGAATGCTCAATTCAGCTAGATTCCTGGGAATTCCTTAACTCAGAACTGTGCATCTCAGTTCTTCATGGCTTATTTTCACCGAATTACATACCCCTACACACAAACATACACATACACACACATATCATTTTTCTATTAATTTCATTCACATTTGAGGTGATATTTATTTATTGAATCTCTGAATTCATTTATTTTGAACTCTTTGTTTATGGATCATATTAATGTCATTAAAATTAAGCCCTAATTCATTTTACTTTGCCAGTGGTTTGAGAAAGTTGCAAACTCTTGGTTTCTTCACAAATTCTAACATGTCCCCAAACTTTTAGGGTAATGACTCTTCTGAGGAGCCTCTTAGCATTTTATTAAGAAGAAATCAATGCAATGTTTCCTGCTAGCAAGCATACTATATTTCTAATTACCTCTTTTTTTCTTAAATCTCTTATCTTTTCAGACTATTGCTTGAAAACTTTCCTCAAGGCATCATCAGTTAAGTTAGATTGACCTCCCTCAGCAGGCATCCTCATATTGGCCTTTCTTAGCTGCAGATTTTACTCTGATTCTACTACATTTATTGATTTCTTGCCACAGGAAGTATTTTGGTATTCTTCTATCCATAAACATTCTAGCCCTTTGTTGTCTTTTAAAATTGTAAAAATTGGAGATTTTTGCGAATGTATAATTCAGGCTTGACTCTTCCAGCTTTTATCTTTAAATACTTGTTTTTCCTTCCTCCTCCCTATTCTCATCTCACTTGTCTATTCTGCACAGTAAGAGGCAAGCGTAGACATCTGAATTACAAACATATTTACAGAGAAACAGCCACAACTATTGCAGCATGTCTGATTTATTTTCACTGTGAAGGACAACCCCCACATACAGCCAGCAAAATGCATTAGAGAAGTCCCTGAAGGAAACCCCACCCACTGAAGGAGATTGTCTTTACTGCACTTGAGTGGATTACTTGAATGTTCTCCCAAGAAGTCAGTGGATTTTTTTTTTCAAAGATTTATTTATGTCCCCGCCCCCAATTGCTTGTGCTCGCTGTGTCCATTCACTGTGCTTTTTTCTGTGTCTGCTTGTCTCCCTTTGCTGCGTCATCTTGCTGCACTAGCTCTCTGTGCTGCATGGACCAGCTTGCCTTCACCAGGAGTCCCCGGGAAGTGAACCCAGGGCCTCCCATATGGTAGATGGGAGCCCAACCACTTGAGCCACATCCGCTTCCTCAGTGGACTTCTAAAGCATCTTCACACTGCAGTCAGAGTGATCTTTTCTAAAACACAACTCTGACCTCACACTACAATGACTCAGCTCTTCCTGATTCCCCTGTATGTGCAAAATGAAACTCAGAGACAGGTACACAAGCTCTTTGACATCTGCTCCTTTCCTTTCTCTGGAGCTTCCTTTCCCAGAGCCTGCTTACCCTTTCACCTGCTGTTCTTGCTCATTGCATTTCTTTTTCCTCCTATTTTACCATGAAATTTATTCGTTTTTCAAAGTATAGATTTCGTCAATCATCTTCCAAAACTGTCCTGAATCTACAGCAATTGTAGTCCTTCCTTGGTGCCCTATTCTATTGTATAAAGACTTTTATCAGGACTCATAATTCTTCCTCTTTTTTTTTTTTTTTTTTTTTTTGAGGTACCAGGGGCTGGGGATTGAACCCAGGACCTCGTACATGGGAAGCCAGCGCTCAACCACTGAGCCACATCGGCTTCCCTGAGTTGGTTTTATCATTTGTTTCATTTGTTGTTTGTTTGTTTTTGTTTTGTTTTGTTTTGCTTTGTTTTGTTTTGTTTTAGGAGGCACCAGGAACCAAACCCGGGACCTCTCATGTGGGAGGCAGGCATTCAACTGCTTGAGCCACATCTGCTCCAAGTTCTTTGAAGGCCCCATGGTTCATCACATGTTTTACCCTCAAGCATGATAGAATGTCTTTGGATATTTTAGGCACACAATAAATTTTGCCAAAAGAAGGACTGAATGAAATAATTCGACATTTAGTGCCCAGAAGACTATATTTGTTTAAAACTGTCCTCTATGGAAAATATCATTCTACCAATCCACAAGCATAAATTTGAGATCCATTTTTGAGTAGTGTGGAATGGTCCCATCCTTTAACAATCTTTGTTCAATTCCCTAATTGATCAAAAACATTTATCAGTAAGGTAACTAGCTAGGACTTTGAACATGGTCTAGCAGAAGAGTATATCCAAGTGGTGTAGGTAACCTGTGACCCAATAATAATCATGTTATTATTGCATTAGAGTCCACATACTCATGCACACACACACACACACAAACACACACACACACTTGCTTTCTAGGCTCTGAATTCAGAGTTGCCTATAAGCTGACATCAAAGAGCAAAGGGTTAGAACATCACATTTATTAAAGCAGGATTTCTAAATTTAGATATTTAGAAATCTATATATTTGCCTGGAAAACTACAGGTAAAAATTATTTTCAGCAGTATGAGGGTCTATATATAAAGAAAATCAAGAATAACGTGTTACTCTTTGGAAATTCTTTCAAGTACTCAAAAATCAGGTAAATTTTGTCCAAAAATATGTTTTGCATCATCCCAATGCTAAATTCAACTTTGACTGTAATCTTTTAAAAATTTGATCTTATTTTCTTTGAAATAACTGGAAAAATTATGTGATCTTTGGGAGTAAGAGCAGCTTTTATCTTTGAAATTCCTAGAATTAAAAATGGGCTTATACTACAACTGCAAGCAAGAGAGTACCATCCATCAACTGTATGGGATCAAAGCCCCCTCTCATTAGAGGTAGACTGGACATCACCATCCCAGAATCCTCAGGATTGGGGAATGAACTATGGACTAGAGTGGACTTACTGTTATTCTACTATAGACTTACTGTGATTCTAGCAATGAAAGAAATTACAACATTAATATGGAGGCAATGGCCACTGGAGGCTCTAAGCGCAGGGAGAGGGAAAATCAGGTATAATACTGGGGCTTTTTCAGGATTTGGGAATCATCCTGAATGACATTGCAATGACAGATATAGGCCATTTTATATCTTCCCATAACCTGCAGAATTGTGTGGGAGAGAGTATAAACTACAATGTGAACTATGGTCCATGCTCAGTGGCAATGCCCCAGGATGTGTTTATCAATTGCAATGAATGTGCCACACTAATGAAGGATATTGTTTATGTGGGAGGGTGTGGGAGGTGTAGGGAGTGGGGCATATGGGAATCCCTATATTTTTTGTGTAACATTTATATAATCTAAGTATCTTTTAAAAAATAAAAAATATATATATTAAAAACAAGTAAATGCAAATATTAAAAATGGGCTTTTATATTATATTCAGTATATATTTACTGGATAAATACATGAAATATCACTGTCTGTTCCATAAATATAGATTAGAAGTGTCATAGATATTCATGCCTCTAAATGTAATGTAGACACAGATAAAAACAGTTAACTGGGTGGGAGCAGATGTAGCTTAAGTGGTTGAGTACCTGCTTCAAATATATGAGGTCCCAGATTCTATTCCCAGTAACTCTTAAAATACAAACAAGCAAACAAATGAAAAAACCAACTCTCATTGGGAAGCGAGCAGGTGTAGCTCAGTGGTTGAGTGCCTGCTTCCCATATATAAGGTCCTGGGTTCAATCCCCAGTACCTCCTCAAAAGAAAAAGCAAAAACAACTCAATTGAAAAAGAACACCAAAAGGGACAAGGTAAACACATTTTCTATTTCAAATGTTTTTTGAAATATTGAAAATTCTTGAGTATTCAATATAGTTTTTTCAGTTTAGATCAGTTTTTTCCCTAAGGGAAAAAAATTCCTCTAGGAGATTTATTAAATAATTTAGGCATTTGCCCCCCAAATCAGATAGTGTCCAAATGTTCTCCTTATTTCCTTTCTTCCTTTCTTTCTTATAAAAAATTATCTCAGATTCAAAATAATAACTTCATTACAAAAAGTATATTCTTAACTACTTTTAAATTCCTTGTAGAATAGTCTATATAAATTAATTGAGTAAATAAAATTATCTATTACTATATAATAAAGATAATTTTTACCAACCCCCAAGTGAAACATATCTGACCATTAGGAACTTATGCCTGCTAAAGAATTCCTTACCCAATGTAAATATAAATATGTAAATATACGTGTGTATATGTGCATGTGTATGTACATACACACATATGAATTAAGTCAGCGATCATTTAGGAAAAAAGAACTTTCTCTATAAGCATTTTAAGAAGGAAAGAATTTAATACAGGGAATTGGTGCTTAGAGAACTGTTGGAAGGACTAGGGGACTAAAGGTCAGGAGAATAGGCTGCTGGGTTTTAGGCCATCAGGAAGTTTCAGTAAATCACCATAAATGAACTCAACTGACTGTAGCACTGAAGTAGGTATTTGCCATCTGAACTTCATTGCCAGATACTTAAAGTGACCTCTCTCCCAGCTTCCAAGTGCCATGGAGTGCCTCTTATTGGCAGAATCTAACTTAGAACCTTACTAGCCAAGGCTTATTAACATTAAGAGTCAAAGGACCAGAAACAAAAGCAAGACCTTTCCTCTGAGCAAGTACGGAAAGCACTACCTAATCAAAATCCTATCTTTTGTTTGTTTGTTAAAGTACAGCTGCAGTTTTTGGTTTTTTTTTAATGGCTGCAAATTCTTCGACACTTTTCCCATTGAGAGGTGGGGTCTGTGTCCTCTTCCTCCCCTAGAATCTGGGCGTCCTTGTAACTGCTTAGAAAATAGAGAAAGGCAGAAGGGAAGACGTGTGACTTCTGAGGTTAGGCCATAAAGGCCATGTAGCCTCTACTCAGTTCTCTCTCTCAGAACCCATCACCACACAGTCAAAGTCTTCAGATGACAGTCCCAGCTGAGCCCGGTGGGTCAACCCGGCCCAGGCACCATATATGAGAGTAAATGAAGGCTCCAGACCATTGTAACCCCCAGCCCTTCAAATCACCCCTAGAGATTTGAATCTTCTCAGGCAAAGTCCCAGACCACCCAGCCCTGCTGCACTTAGTCTGGATTCCTGACCACAGGATTTGTCAGCATTATAAAATGGCTGTTTTACACTACTAAGCTTGGGGTGCTTTGTGACTCAGAACAACTTCTGGAAAGATGAAAACCTGAGAGAAAAAAAAAACAAATTGAAGTGGATGGAGACACAGAAATTGTGGAATTCATCTTGAGTATGCAAATTTGAAAGTTGTCCCTATGGCCTGACTGCTGGGTTTATGCACAAAGCTATAAAATTAGGTTTACAATCAGCTGATATAAAACTGTAGTATTTGTCTTCCTCTCTTTCTTTTCCTTCGAATATGGAACCACAAATCTGGGGCCTGAAAACTCAGAGGGCAAAGATCTGGTAGGGCTGGGTACTCTTTATGCTTTTCCATATCATCACCCAAATTACACTGATGTGGTGCAATTTGGGTCTTCAACAAATTACAATATTCAAAGATACTACACAATTTTACCACATTAATTAACTCTCATCTGCACACTCCCAGAGGAAAAGAAGGAACAAAAATGCCAATTACTGAATCCATTTGCTAAGAAAACTGAGTTCCCCATAACTGGAGCCTATCATATTTTTCTAAACCTTTCCCTTGAGTTTGGCAATTCACAGTTACAGCACATTTGTGTGGCTAAGTTTCGCTTCTGTTGCTTCCTCTCACTTTTTATCCAGATGTTCCCTTTGATTTTTATCTCTTTGTTCTTTTTGCTCTTCTATCAAGAGTGACAGTTATTATAAGTTTTTATGTGACATTGTATGTTATCAGACACCTTAGGGATTAGATCAATTCATTATTCTGTTCTACACTCATTCCCCCCTTTCTCTACATGTTTCAGTGTCCAGAGCACATAAAACTGTATAACTGAGTCCTATGGCATGTGAAAAAAGTCCTGGAAGACATAGTCCCTTGCTTCAAGGCAAATTTTCTAATAAAGGCAGAAATGGCAAAGAAAATACAGCATGAACTTTTTTAAAAAATAAAATAAAAAACCCAAGTAAAGGAAAACAAATGTAGTATAATTTTGAAACAAGGAGAATTTTTTAAAAATCATTTGGCTAGGTTCTGCTGTAGGACAGTGTGGGACCTCTGTGGCTTCAATTATTGGACCAAAAAGAACTGGACTTGTGTTCCCTCTTTCTGTCCTCGATTTTACCGAGCAACTAATGTGTGCTAGAAAGTATACTAGTCAGTTTATTTAAGTGACTCAGTTCTTGGGTTGCCACTTACAGTGCTTGGCAATGACTCAATATACCAGATTAAGACAACGAATTTGATTGAAGGGGGGGATTATTTCAAAGACAGGTGGAGAGATAGTGTCATAGTTACAGGTGACCCATCCACTGCACACTGAATCCTAGTCAAGTCTCTTACACACTGACTACCTACTAAGTAATAGAAACTACATTAAACATGGAGGTAAAGGGTGGTTAAGCTATAGTCTCTGTCCACAGAGCACAATTATGACTGGGTAACTATATGTAAGGTTAAGTGGAAGCACAAAGAACATAAAAGTACAGCTCCCAAAGAAGAGCTAAGATAAGTAAAGCAGGATATACAAGGTATCCAAGGACTCAACCAATTTGGAAATAGTTTAGGACAGAACTCCGTTTCTCCAAAGTAAACTAGCCAATCTAAAACCAAGGCAGACACTAATACCAGTAAAAATATGGATGAATATCAAAAAAATTATTTTGAACAAAGTAAGCAAGATACAAATGAGTACATGCTATATGATTCCATTATTAGATGTTCAAGAACAGGCAAAACTAATCTGTGGTGAAAGAAATCATAACAGTGGTTGTTTTTGGAGAGTAGTGACTGGAAAGATGCACAAAGGAATCTTCTATGGTGATGGAAATATTCTATACCTTGTTTTGAGTACTGGCTACAAGACTGTATACACTTGTCAAAACTCAATAAAATATAAACTCAAGGTTTTGTCAGTCTTTTAGTCTCTGCTCTGTGTTTGACTTCTCAGCCTCTAGCCCTGGGCACTTATACATCAGCAAATTCCTCAAGGGTTCAGACAGCAGAGAATATTTGGCTCACCTCAAGGCATTTCCCTTCTCTCCATTAACTGAGCCCCTCAAATGTTGGAAGACATGATAGCTCAGCAACGGCCTCAAATGTTAGTTTTATTTTATTATTATAATTTTCAGTCTACTGTTTCTATTTCTTTTTCTTACCAAGACACAAGCTAGTCCATCTAATCCAAAAGTGAAAGTTTAAAATAGATTCTTTAATAAACAGTGTTTTTGCCTACTGAGGAGCCATATGGAAAAAGATAAAACTGAATCTGTTCCTTACACTATACACCTGTATAAATATCAAGTGGATCAGAATAAGAAACCACATAAGTAATCAGAAAAAACAAGGATGAATTTCTTTATGAGCTAGGGATAAGTAAAATTTTCCTCTCACAATCTAGAAGTAATAAAAGAAAACCTTGATAAATTTGACTAAAAACAAAAAACTTTGAATTTTAAAACACTATAAAGTAAAAAGACAAATGATAAGCTGAGAAAAATGTTTGCAAATTACAGCATAGAGTTTTGATATCCCTAATATTTAAAGCACTCCTAGTAATTGAGAAGAAAATGATCAAGTACCTAATACAGAAACTTGCAAGAGATAAGAAGAGAAATCATGAAAAACATAATTAGGATGGCAATATAGATA
>JAQZBX010029420.1:0-27329 GCA_029593785.1 Cabassous unicinctus | reverse complement strand
TATAAACTATTCTTAGAGAGAACTTTGTATCATTTAATATTTATATTCTAAAATAAAAAAGGTTAAAAATAAAACTGGGAAGTTCACATGTAGATGATTTTCTTTCTCTGCCGTGTGTTGCACTGAGAGTTTTCTGACCATGAAGAAATCTTCCTTGGACAATTTGTAGAAATCTCTACATCCCACCCCTCATGCCTCTCCCTTACCATCTGACACACCTCACAGGAAAGCTGAGAGAGTAGCAGGGGTTTCCCTCCTGTAGAAATAGCTGGCATCCCCAGAATTAGTAGTTTTAGTCAGAAATGGCATTCCTTCTTTAGACAATGAGCATTAATAGGATTATTAATGATGGTGGAAGGAAAGCAGGAAG
Source organism: Cabassous unicinctus (assembly GCA_029593785.1). Classification (NCBI taxonomy): domain Eukaryota; kingdom Metazoa; phylum Chordata; class Mammalia; order Cingulata; family Chlamyphoridae; genus Cabassous; species Cabassous unicinctus. The sequence continues at coordinate 26,959 of JAQZBX010029420.1, read as the reverse complement.
TGACACTTTGAGGATGTTGGATGGGGAAATAAGACCAAGGACAAAAAAATCATAAGAAGGTAAAATATATTTCCTCAACATAGAGCTTGGATCTGGGTATAGAATGGTAAAGATGAGAAAGAATGTTGCTGTACTAGTGGAGCTGATATTTGGAGTTGGGGGTAGATACAGAACAGGGAAATTAAACAGAGCACAGAGGATGCCATGTGAGGATAATGTAAAGGAGAAGAATGCACAGGGAAGGGAGTGGATGTTGCTCAAGCAGTTGGGCACACACCTCCCACATGGGAGGTCCCAGGTTCAGTTCCTGGTGTCTGTTAAAGAAGATGAGCAAGACAGTGAGCTCACATGAAAGGCTGGCACCAGCGAGCTGACACAATGGGATGAGGTAATGGGTTGACACAATGGGGTGATGCAATGAGACACAAGTGGGGCAAGGAAGGAGTGGATGTGGCTCAAGTGATTAGGCACTTCTCTCCCACAATGGAAGTCCTGGGTTCAGTTCCCAGTGCCTCCTAAAAAGATGAGCAGACACAGAGAGCACAGAACAAATGGACCCAGAGAGCAGTCAGTGCAAACAATGAGGGGGGAATAAATAAATCTTGAAAAATAGAATGCACAGGGAAAGCAATGATTGATGGGTGTGGGAAAGGGGGTCTCGGGCTGAGAGGGGACACTTGAGCAGTGAGCCAACCTTGGGATAAGCACTGCAGGATGAAGGCACAGGACAGGTGATGCCTATGAAGGGGGTTTGAGGATCAGCCAGAGGCCTGAGAAGTCTAAATACAGTGAATGAATGGTGGCCAGAGGGGTGGGGGGTAGATGTGGTCACGAGGGGGAAGAGTTTAATTTTAATTTAAGAAAATAGTGGCTGTGATGAGGGGGAAAGTGTTTAGCAGGAAGAACAGGTGGAGACACTGACAGGAACCCTTTAAGATGATGATGTTGATTGCTGCAGTGGGGTATGGGTGTGGGGAGAGAAATGGAGACAGAGAGAAGGGGTCAGCTCCAGGGCCTGTTCTTCAGTGACCTACAGGCTGCTGATGCCTTGGTGTGTTCCCTTCTTTCCCTCTCTTTAGTGAGAGTTTTGCTCTCCACCTCTCAGGCCAGAGTCTATCCTCAAGTATCTGGTGGTCCTGGGCATCCTTTCACATCCCTGTGCTTGGTGGGAATAGCAGAATGGGGCTCTATATGCCTGGGTGGGGCCTGTGTCTCCAAGGGCTCCTGGGGGTTCACTGACTGAGGACCTATGTATATCTGAGGCCTTTGCCTTGGGCAGCTTCGGATCCCCACCAAAGCATACTCCAGACTCCTACTTGGGTATAGTAAGCCTGGCCACCAGTATTCTGGGAACTAAGGAAGGGCAGCAGGAGGTGGGCTCAGTCTACAGTCTTTCTTTGGAGCTCTGCTTTCAGTAGGCTTCTCATGCCCTCCTCAGCTATACCTACTTCTATAAGTTCACAGCCTCTATCTTGTCTTTCCCATCTAGTGCAGAACTGGGGTGGAGAAGGGGACAATCTGCCTGTGCAGATTGGAAGGAAATCTATATGTCTAACTCTTCACTTCTATGGGTTACTTACTATTTTTTACTTACAGTTTCTGCCTAGTAACAGACCAGTTGCATTCCCTGTTGGTCAGGGCAGCCCCAGCCCACTGGTCTAAGCAGGGGCTCAACCTACTGTCTCTCTGACTACCAATGATTGCCAAGAGGCCTCCTCTACATTGCCTGAGCCTGGTTCAAGTGTCATAATAGGTGGCTCCCTCTTGGCACTGGCCATGGATCCTGCTGGTTGCTTTGGAGACTGATCCAGACAGTTCTATCCCAGTCCCCACCTCAGACTACCAGGGTGAGTCCTTTGACCATGACTTGGGCTTGGGTCCTGGTTGGGGATCTGTATTGGGTGGGCATCAGGGCTGGCAAAGAGGACAGGGTGGGCATCTATGTAGGGTCAGATGATCCTGCTGAGTTGCAGGAGAGCCCTATCCTCAGTGTGAGGTTTTGAAAAAATGGGCATCCATGGTGGGGGCTTCAGTCTTGGGGGTCCCCCATAAGTGTAGTGAAGGGGGTCATGGTCAATGTGTGTCTGTAAAATGATTGCTCATGGTTGCTGGTCATGGCTGGATTTTTAAGAAAAGATTTATTCATTAATTTCTCCCCATCCACTCATTGTTTTGTTCTCACTGCCTGTTCTCTGTGTGTTCTGTGTCTGCTTGTCTTCTCTTTAGGTGGCACAGGGAACTAATCCTGGGACCTTCTGAAGTGGAGAGAGGTGCTCAATCTCTTGCACCACCTCAGCTCCCTGGTCTGCTCTCTTTTATTGTCTTTTTTCTGTGTCTCTTTCTGTTGCATCATCTTGCTGTGCCAGCTCTCCATGCAGGCCAGCTCTCCCCATGGGCCAGCTCTCTGCTTGGGCCAGCTCACCATGTAGGCCAGCTTGCCTTTCACTAGGAGGCCCTGGGAATTAAACCCTGGACCTCCCATGTAGTAGATGGGAGCCCAATCACTTGAGCCACATCCAGTTCCCTAGAGTTGGATTTTAAACCTCAGGGAAGGTGAGTGGTGGAAGACTCCATGATTTTCTAATTTCTAACCTAAGCTTTGGGGTGCCAGAATTTAACTCTAGTATGACACTTATACCTTTATTTACCTACTGGGAAACAGAACAGCCCAGGATCCCATTGGCTAGCAATGTCTCTTCCCGTTTTTGGGAATCAGGCTTCCTCCTAGTAGCAGGCTATTTGTGATAACCATTGGTTGGGCCTAAACCTACTTAATAATAACGGTAATATCCCTTATAACATTGAAGGTTTAACTATTGGCAGTCATATATTGCACCTGTAGTATATGTAAAGACTAATCATTTATATTTTCTAACTTTTCATTTTGAAATAATTTTAAACTTAGAATTAGTGAAGACCTCAGTGAATAAAATGGTACAAACAAAAACCAATTTATTTTTCACTCATATAGTGGTAAAAAAGTTAACATTTTACAGTATTTGCTCTATATCTCTCAATCTTTCTTTTTTTCTGAAAATTTTCTTCTGAACTTTCTAAGCAAGTTGCCAAATTGTTGCATCATCACCCCCAAATATTTTAGAAGTTTTCCTTCAAATCAAGAGGATTCTCCAACATTTAAAAAAATTACCCATTATTTTTTAAATTAACATGATACATCACTACTATACATTCAAGCTTCACCTGCATTCAATGTTCACCAATTGTCCAGTTATGTCCATTACAACTAAAGGCCACAATGGAGCAGTGCATTTAGTTGTCATGTCTCTTTAGAATCCTTCAATCAGGATCAGTGTATGTCTTTCCCTGATTTTAAGAAACTTAATGTTTATGAAGGATATGGCTCAATATGGGTTTCTTTAATGCAGGGATTCTTAATAAGGGGTCCATGAGCTTGAATTGGAATTCAAAAACACATTACTCTTGTTGAGAACATATTGGTGTGGGTGTGATATATTTATTAAATAATACACAGTATAGTGTGGATTTAGTAAGGAGTCTGTGGTTTTCACATAACTGGAAAAGGGGTTCATGGAACAAAAATATTATGAACCTCTGCTGTAACATTTCCATGTGGTTGGACATAGGTATGTATCTTTGGTAGGAATACCACTGAAGGGATGCTATCTTCTTCCCTGTATATCATATTGGGGAGTTGGGGAGTGCATGGTGTCCATTTGTTCTATTGCTAATGATGGTAACATGATCCTTTAGATGAAGTGAAGTCTGCCAGGCTTCTTCATAGAGTTATAGTCTCATTTTTTAAATAAGTATTTTGCAGGACATATTTGAGACAATGTGAATATCCTGGAACTTTCTCAAATTTTACCTTGTATTTTTAGCATGCATTGGTAATTCTTGACTGAGAAAATTATTACCATCATGTTTGCAAAATATGATTTCAATTTTTTTTAAAGGAGGTACCAAGGATTGAACCCAGGACCTCGTACTGGGAAGCAGGCTCTCAAACCACTGAGCTATACCTGCTCCCCATCAAAATATGTTTTTGAACTCAATCATGCCTCTCCATTTGTTGGTGGGCATTCTATTGTAAGAAAGAACTTTCTCCCTCATTTACTACTTATGTGTATCAGTGTGAGCACAAAGATTCCTGTTTTATTGCTATGTTTACTTATTTTCATGTTTATACTATCCCTGACATGGTTGTTTGGAGCCACTTAAAGTTGTTCTGGTGTCTTTCTGTTATATCAACATGTTAAGGCACTTCCTTAATTTATGGTACAATGAATTCCAAATTCTTTTATTTTCACAGACTTGATTCAGCAATTTCTTCAGAAAACTCTGTTTCTTTCTGAGGAATAATTATAATAATAGTATAATAAAATGTTTTTTTAAAATTCCTGGTAGGTATTTTATTTGGAAGGAAATCTGTCAAAAGAACAAAGAGCTAAAGGGACTTTAAATTTGCTTATCATAAATTCCTGTAATTGACTTGCATGACAATTATCACAATAATATCTCTAGTCTTTTAAATTGGTTGTATGTCTCAGTAGAAATAGCCAGCCAGTTAAGGTACCTTTAAAATTTCTTTTGACCTATACTGGTGCTGGAGTTTGTAGGTGTACATCCAGAGACTGAAGTCTTTGGGCTGTCCATGAGCCAGCTGGGCCCAGAATCTCGGTGGAGTTGGAACTCCTACTCTACAGCTCAATGGACTCACCCAGGACAACTGGCGGGGAGATGATGATGGACAACGGCCATCCCAGGGAATGGAGAGAGTCTGCAGTTGCAGGCAGGATAATCTCATCCATCTTATCCATGGGATATAAGCCCCTTCTCAATTGGAGGTGGAGTAGGCATCACCATCCTAGACTCCTCAGGATTGGGGGAAGAGGTATGGACTAGAGTGGACCTATGGGTATTCTGTTATTGACATATTGTGATTCAAGCAATGGAAGAAATTACAACATTAATGTGGAGCCAGCGGCCACTGGATACTCTGGGGGCAGGGAGAGGGAAAAGCAGTTGTAATACAGGGGCTTTTTTTCAGACTTGGGAATTGTCCTGAGTGACATTGCAATGACAGATATAGGCCATTTTATATCATTATATAACATGCAGAACTGTGTGGGAGAGAGTGTGGTCTCCAATGTGAACTATGGTCCATGCTTAATGGCAAAGTCCCAGGATGTGTATATCCATTCCTGGTGATGTGCCACACTAATGAAGGATGTTTATGTGGGATGTTGTGGGAGGTGTGGGATGTGGGGCATATGGGAATCCTATGTTTTTTGTGTAACATTTATGTAATCTAAGTGACTTTTTAAAAAATTTTTTTAAATTATTTAAAAAATTCTTTTTGAAACAACAACCCTCCATTTCATCTTAACTTAATACCTCTAATAATAAGGCCTCATTTCTTTAAATTCTTGTCTCTGGGCAAACATTTTCTTCATAAGGATTTTAGCACATGGAAGGGAAGTTCAAGTGGACTGATTATGGTATTATAATTGATTTTATAATTACACTTGAAATGGCCAAAGACCTCAAAATTATTTTATTTTTTCATATGTATTTTCTCAAGACACACTTCTATGAAAGAGACAGCTAAGCAAGCCAGTTTCAAGGGTTTTTAGTTGAATTCATTAATCAAGAACAACAGAAAACCATAATGCCAAACACCTCCATAAATACATTTGACTCTGTGTGTTTTATGGAGTTTTATAATACATGAGGGAGTCTTATCCATGACAAGTCTCTTCCTAGGGATTCATCCACACATGTAGATATGCACAGTGAAAATGCCCAGAAGAGTTAAACAGAACCACTTACTTGAAAGAACTTTTATTTCTTGTTAGGTATGTATGTATTATGAATGTATAAATTTATAGACAATTCTGTGACAATTCCATTTGTAGTGGATAAAAAATAATACTAGAAAACTGGCTTTTTTAAATTGGGGAAAAGACCTAAATGTCTCTCTCATGACACTGAGTGCCCTGGTCTCCAGGCCACACATCCACCTTAGGCAGCTGATTTAACAAGCCTGGCTGTAGGCAAGTAGGGCAGTGGGATGAAATTCACTGTAGGCTTATTTACTCATTCAGACATTTCCACTAACATAGATGTGTACCTATATCTTTTGGGTTCATATATAAATAGTATACATTTTATATATTTCATATACATATTAAACTTAAAGGTACAGCACATGGATTATTTATCACCCTCTAATCATTGTCAATTCCTAAGATACTTTGGCACATGTTTTTAATTTTATAGCCTTATGATAATTTATTTCCCCTTACTCTTCCCTGTCCTATTTTTATTCATCACCCTACCCATGAACCCATGAACCCATGAACCCATGAACCCATGGAAAATGCATTTTCCGTCCACAGAATCTGAGCCTTTTCCACAGTTACCCTTCCCTCCGCTGAATGTGTCCCTTTCACTTGGTCCCTTATGAGTGACCTGAAGGTCTCTGCATCTTCTGTGTTGTCCTGGGTCCTCCCAGATCTTCAAACACCAAGATCCCATTTCACAGCTCTGACCACCTTCTCCTTGGGCCCCATATCCCAAGGTGTAAGAGCTACCTGGTAGCTGCAGGGCCACAACAGGGGCATTGGTGATTAGGGTGATAGAAGTAATGGCAAGCCACTTTAAAATGCTTTTAGTTCTTGGCAGATGTTTTGTTTACAGGAATTTCTGAGGATTGGAAAGTCAGTTATGGAGGTTTGGTATATATTTGAATGAAATAAACAACTGGTGTTATTTTATTAATGGATATAAGAAACACATGAAAGAATTCCTATAACAGAGACAGCCAAGTAAGAATCTATGAATTGTTTTGATTTAACAATAGGCCTGTTCATCTTTAAAATTTTGAAACTAAAAAGGATACTAAAAGAACAATAAAACTCCTTCCTCTGTTAATATTCTATACTTGGTCAGCTATTTTATTTAGAAGGGTATCACTGAGAATTCCACAGTTAAACTGGTTTTGAAATATTTTTAAACAGGTAAATCCTTATTAAGATATGAATTTACTATTGAAATAACTATGCCCAAAGACTTTATTATCAATTTATTTCTCAGTATGGTTTCCATTTCACAGGATTGCTGTGCAAGGATGGATATTTAAGGGGCATTTGGAATTCCTTTCAATGAAATAAATTTCTGGTGTTATCTTATAAAGGAAGATATTAACAATAACTACAATCTCTTTTTTTTTTTTTAAGATTTATTTATTTATTTATTTATCCCCCCCTTGCTGCTTGTGTTTTACTGTGTCCATTCACTATGTGTTTCTTCCGTGTCTGCTTATCTCCCCCTTGCTGTGAGGTCCTGCTGCATCAGCCCACCGCGCCGCACAGCCGGCCTGCTCTCACAAGGAGGCCCCGGGAAGTGAACCCGGAGCCTTCCTCATGGTAAATGGGGACTCTATCGATTGAGCCACACCCGCTTCCTGCTGTGAGGTCTTGCTGCATCAGCACACTACGCCGCGAGGGCCGGCCGGCCTGCCTTCACAAGGAGGCCCCGGGAAGCGAACCCAGGGCCTCCCATATGGTAAAAGGGAGCTCTATCCATTGAGCCACACCCGCTTCCCTGCAATCCCTTTCAATCCCTGCCTTTCAGCAATTTTTTTTTTTGAGGGAATTTTATGAAAGAGGTAGCTGGCATGATCTTATAATAGCTAAACAGTAGCCATTTTTAATTTAATAATAACAAAGAATATAAAACAATAATAAAACACCTTAGTTTAGAGTATAACCCCTGGTTTGACCAGGGAAGGAAAGTACAATTTCATTTGGAAGAATTTCCAAGAAATCTTCTATTAGTTATGACAACTTTCATAGCTTTATTTCTTCATAAATGATACTCTTGAGGTCATTAATGTCTGAACATGTTAAGATCCTTGCATGTCTTGGCAGGATTTTGATGTGGAAGATTTCTTTGGAAAGAGGATCTCAATCTGGAGTATTAAGAGGTGAGAAGCATCTTTGAATAATCACAGCAAAGAATGCCACTGATAAAATACTGGGTGTGGTGAAAGAGGGAAAGTAGGAAATTCTGATCTCAGCCATGTGGAAGCAGCAATAAACATAAGGTCACTCAAGATTCTGGAGAAATCCCTGAAGTCCTCTATCTGACATTTACTATGTCCCAAGTGTAAAAACAACAGCTTCCTGCCAAACTGGTAGGGATATGTCAGACCAAAGAAAGACTCATACAAGTCTAGCTTGGTGAGTAATGACATTTAGTTAGGGGGTTTACATGGGGTCCTCATCTTTGGTAGCAGTAGGATGAGATGGTTCCAAGCCTAGCCTGGCCTAGGCAGTTTGGGGAAGATAAATGCCAATGTCAGGCTTCTAGAAAAACAGGTTAGAATCCTAGTGCAAGATCCACTGATCAGTCACCAATCTCAGGGGTTTGTAGTTTTAACTATTTAGGGATCCTCATACTATTTGGAGTGGGGGAAATAACTGTGGGGTTGGGGGGAGTAAATACAAAGTGATATATGCTACAACTCTCCAGAACTCCCCCCCCCCACTCCCCTGGTGGTGATTAAACAGTCCAGGTTATGGTGGGACATGGGAAGTGAGGTTCATTTTAAACATGCAAACCCACAGTGATGTGCATGGGGTCACAGCTCAGCCCATAGGGACTGGCACATTTAGTGGCTCTGTGAACCACAGTGGAGGGTTGGGTAATGCTGACTTGAACCTGTGTCTGAGAGAAAAATTACTGACCATAGTAATTAATCCAAGTCCAGTTAGGTCTACGATCCTTAAGGCCCAGCTTGTGGGAAATTGGTGCCATCACTAGGGAAAATTGGAGTCTTGGCTGAGTATAATTTTTATTAAGATGAACCTCACGATGCTGGTTTATAACTCAAAAGGTAGAAGCTGGAATCTTCCACTTCCTATCTCAGATCACTATTTTTAGGGGTTCCTGAGCCACATGAAAGGAGTCTGGTCACCTTGAGACCACCATGCTGCAGGGGCCATTATTACATGTATGGTTGACATGACCAGTTGAGCCCAGCCTTGTATTGATCCCTTCCAAGGCAGCAGAAACATGAGTGAAACCATCAGGGCTTCTGAAACTTGAGCAGATACCACCTGAACTCCATCAAGTAACCCTGGTTCAGGCCATGTGGAAGAGGAAAATCATCTAGATGAGCCTTTATATTCCTATGATTATTCTTGGTAAGATGGGTTATTATACACAATGTTAAACATAATCCAAATCTATAGAAAAACAGGGGTAAATGATAATGGCTGATTATTTTGTCAACATTTGCTCCATCAACACTTCAGTAATAAATATAAATTTCATAAACAGATATGAAAGAAAACTGAGGAGCAAGTTCCTAATAGAGCTGTATATACATGCACACACACACATATATATATGTATCAGTTATATAGCTTACATATGAAATTTATTTAGAACATATAATAGGTTTCCTGAGAAAACATTTGCCAATTATTATTGCATAGAGTTGGGAATGAAATGTTATATGTCATGGGGATTTTAATTTTGACAATACATTCTTTTCATTTTATATTGCAACTCCCTTGTCCTCTTAAACACCAAGAGCAGGATTTAGGGGAAATCCAGAGAGCAAAGGAAGTCCTGAAAAGTGCATCTTGCCCTGCCTCATATGGACTGCTTCATGAAGCATGGCTCCAGAAACCCTATCCCCTTGGTAAAGTGACACTATTCCCAGCTTGATACCATGGCAATTCACACCAATATCCTTGGACATTCTCTAAGAAAACCTCATGATTTATCCACTCATACCATGTCTCATCCAGAGACCTGAGACTTCACAATCATTCATGAACACACAGACTCATCTTCACAAACAACTGTGCATCCCTGAATCTGACCCAACCCTGTTTGCCCTGTCTACCAAACTTTCTGAAGTGCCTTCTTGACTCTTCTAACAGCAATTACTGATGGGTCCTGTCCTAATCACTGTCATTTTTCCCAAGGATTGTCATTTTCCCATTGAGTGGTAGCAAGCTGCCTACACTTAGGAATCTCCAGTGCATATTGCAGAATCTCTGAGGCCACTCAAGGAAATTTAGTCACACTCTAGAGAATAATAGATATCAAGTGCTGAGAAGACCAAGGAATAGAGGGAAAGAGGGATGTATTAGTTAGGAAAAGGGGTGCTGAAATATTTTGGCTTTTATTTGGGGTAGAAGCTTACAGTTACCAGGCCATAAAGTATAAGTTCCTTTCCTCACCAAAGTCTATAGCCCTGTGTTGAGGCAAGATGGCTGCAAACATCTGCCAAGATTTCAGGTTTCTTGGGTTCCTCTCTTCCCGGGACTCCATTTCTCTCCAGGCTCAGCTGCTGTGCTCTTGCCACAAGACCAGCTGCAGACTATCAGGTATATGGCTCATCTCTTTTCCCAGGGCCTTCTCTCCTTCCTCACCCCTAAGCTCCTCTGTGTGCATATTTCACAGGACTCCATCTCAAAAACTCCCAACTCTGTCCTTTGCCATGTCTTTTCTCTGTGAGTCCCTGCCCTACTGACATGGCCCAATAAATGTCCCAATCATAATTTAATTAAGTAAAAGTGAAACTTCAGACACATCAATTTACAAACACAATCTAATATCTATTTTTGGAACTCCTAAACAATATCAAACTGCTACAAGGAAGAATGCTTTTCAGCCCTAAGAGACTGAGGACTGGTTTTCCTCTTTAAAAGGAAGCCAGTCACATGAGAAAGTAAAGAAGGAGCTCATGAGTTTTGAGTTGGAGGGATGTGAGGCCCTGACTGAGAAGATCTTCCTCAGATACTGGGTAGCCACACCCTGTCCCTCTTTTTTGAACCTAATTCTGCAGCCAAACTCTGACCCCAAACTCTTGGTAAGGTCCAAGGTGACATTTACATACCATGCAGTGAGAATAGTGGCAGTGGAGTGTAACATGGTTCTGGGGAGAGAAAATAAGATTATTTGATCTGTACAGCCCTACTCCCCCCACAATTGTCCTCAAGAATGATGGCATACTTTTACCAGACTTTGAGAGAGTTTTTTTGTGAACAAAGATACTAAGTTACCACGTTTTGTGATTTAAATCCTCCCTCAGTGTTGTTGGTCTCTCAGAGGATTCTGGTAATTGTGACTAGGTACATTATTATAGAGAGTTTTCTTAAATGCAAATTTGTTTATCTGTAAGAACAGGTAGTTCCCTGATTCTATTTTTCTGTAGACAAATCACCTGTTATTTTGGTCTAGTTTCCTCATATTTTTTTATTATTGGGTCATATTCTATTCTTCAGAATATAATTTAGATGAAAAATCAATATTTAACTTACCTAAAATAATATACATTTATATTTTTAACATCAATTTTAATTATTTCAAGGTTAAATATAGCCAAATGAAAAGAACACTGTTATAACTAAATGTATATTTACAGTCGTTATACACATTTTAACTAAGAATTCATTTACATAGGTACTTTTGCCTTATGGATTTCTCTCTCATCTACTTCAGTGAAAGCACAGTTGTTTCTAATTTGGAAGGAAAGGGCATTTTTCAGAGGAGGAAGTGGGAATGAGCAAGGCAGGTCAGGGCAGAAGGAGGCTCATGAAGGAGAGAAAGTAGCATGTCTACTTCCCCAAGGCAGGACTTCATTTTTCTAGGACAGCACTTTAACACAAAGAGCATCTTTTTTTTTGTTCTTTTTAAATTTTTATTTTGTTATTTTGTACATTTAATAATTGAAAACAAACAATAATATAAAAATACAAAGAAATAGATGAATAAAAACATACATTTCTCAATTAAATGTACTAGATACATACAACCTTTTTTTGAATCATACAATATGTTATACAATATATTTGGTTCATAGTAATGCAATCATACAATATTTGTCCTTTTGTGTCTGACTTGCTTCATTCAACATAATGTCCTCCAGGTTCATCCATGTTGTCATTTGATTTATGACTTCAATTATTCTTACAGCTGCATAATATTCCATCATGTGTATACACCAGTTTGTTTATCCATTCTTTGGATAATGGACACTTGGGTTTTTTTCCAACTTTTGGCAATCATGAATAATGCTGCTGTGAACATCAGTGTGCAGATGTCTGTTCACATCCCTGCTGTCAGTTCTTTGTATATACTTAGTAGTGGTATTGCAGGGTCTTGTGTCAAGTCTATATCCAATTTCATTAGGCTTCCACAGTGGCTGTATATTTCTGCATTCCTATCAACAGTGAATAAGTGTTCCTATCTCTCCACAACCTCTCCAGCACTTATGGCTCTCTGTCTTTTTAATAGTGGTCATTCTGATAGGTGTGAAATGATAGTTTTTTGTTATTTTGACTTGCATTTCCCTAATCATTAGTGATGAAAAATTTTTTCATGTGTCTTTTTTCCATTTGCATTTCTTCCTTGGACAAACGTCTATTCAAATCTTTTGCCCATTTTTTAATTGGGTCATTTGTCTTTTTATTGCTGGGTTGTAACATTTCTTTATATGTCCTGGATATTAAACCTTTATTGGACATGCTATTTCCAAATATTTTCTCTCTTTGAGTTGGTGCCTTTTCACCCTGTGATATACAAAAGTGTTTAATTTTGAGGATGTCCCACTTACTATTTTTTCTTTTGTTGCACGTGCTTTGGGTGAAAGGTCCAAGAAACCACCACCTACTACAAGGTCTTGAAGAGGTTTCCCTACATTTTCTTCTAAGAGTTTTATAGTGCTGATTTTTATATTTAGGTCTTTAATCCATTTCAAGTTGATTCTTGTATAGGGAGTGAGATAGAAGTCCTCTTTCATTCTTTTGGTTATAGATATCCAGCTCTCCCAGCACCATTTGTTGAAGAGACTGTTTTGTCCTGTTAACATGGACTTGGTAGGTTTGTCAGAAACCAGTTTGATGTAGAGATGAGGGTTTATTTCAGGACTCTCAATTCTATTCCACACATTGATGTGTCTATCTTTAGGCCAGTACCATGCTGTTTTGACCACTGTAGGTTTGTAATATGTTTCAAGGTCAGGCAGAGAAATTCCTCACACATCACTCTTCATTTTCAGAATACATTGGGCTATTCAGTTGAATTACCAAATGTGTTTGGTAATTGCCTTTTCTGATTCTGTAAAGTAAGCTGTTGGAAATTTGATTGGTATTGCACTGACTCTTTAAATCAGTTTGGGTAATAGTGACATCTTCATGATATTTATTCTTCCAACCCATGAACACAGAATGTCTTTCCATTTGTTTAGTTCTTTTTTGCTTTTGGCATTGTTTTGTAGTTTTCTGCATATAGGCCCTATACTTCTTTGGATAAATTAATTCCTAGGTATTTGAGTCTTTTTGTTGCTATTGTAAATGGAATTTTCCCCCTGATTTCCTCCTCAGATTGTTCAGTACTAGTGTACAAAACATTATTGATTTTTTCAAATTGATCTTGTATCCTGCCACTTGGCTGAACTCTGTTAGCTCAAGTAGCTTTGTTGTGGATACTTCAGAATTTTCCAAATACAGGATCATGTCATCCACAGTGAGAATTTTACTTTCTCTTTTCCTGTTTCATTGCCTTTAATTTTTTTCTTGTCTAATTGCCCTAGCTAGAACTTCTAGTTCAAAATTAAATAACAACAGTGACAATGGAAATCCTTTCCTTGTTATTGATCTTAGAGGCAAAGCTTTCAACCTTTCCCCATTGCGTATGATGTTGACTTTGTGTTTTTCATATATGCCTTTTATCAGATTATTTTACTTCTATTCCCATCTTTTGAAGTGTTTTCATCAAAAAATGATGCTGGATTTTGTTGAATGCCCTTTCTGTTTCAATTGAGATGTCCATGAGAATTTTTCCCTTCAATTTGTTAATGTGATGTATTACATTGATTGATTTTCTTATGTTGAACCAGCTTTTCATACCAGGAATAAATCCCCCTTGGTCCGGATGTACAAGTCTTTTGATATGCTGCTGGATTCAACTTGAATGTATTTTGTTAAGCACTTTTGCATCTATGTTCATTAGAGTGATTGGTCTAATTTTCTTTTCTTGTAGTATCTATATCTGGCTTTGGTATTAGGGTGATGTTAGTTTCATAAAATGTGTTGGGTAATTTTCCTTCCTCTTTAATTTTTTGGAAGAATTTAAACAGGATTTGTGTAAAATCTTTTGGAAATGCTTGGTAGAATTCACCAGTGAAGCCATCTGGTCTTGGACTTCTCTTTCCTGAGAGGTTTTTGATGATGGAATGAATCGCTTTAAATGTGATTGGTTTATTAAGTTCTTGTGTTTCTTGTAGTATCACTGTGGGTTGTTTGTGCATTTCTAGGAATTTGTCCATTTCAGCGGGGTTGTCTAATTTGTTGGCATGCAGTTTCTCATATTGTGATGGTTAGGCTAATGTGTCAACTCGGCCAGGTAATTGTGTCCAGGTGTTTGGTCCAGCAAGCACTGGGCTAATTGTAATACAAGAGCATTTATGGACTTTCATCACCAGTGAGTTTACTGCATGGATGGCTGATTACATCTGCATCAATCAGGGAGATTGCATCAGCAATAGGTGATGCTTTTATCCAATCAGTTGAATGCTTTAAAAGGGGAAGTGATTTCAACATTCAGAGAGAATTTCCCAGCTCATCTTTGGAGAGCCAACTTCTCCCAGAAACTCATAAAGGACCTTTCATTGGACTTTCATCAGAGTCTCTGGTTTGCAGCCTGCCTGCATAACCTGGACTTGTGCATCCCCACGGCCACGTGAGAGACTCTTATAAAATATCATATTATTGACAGATACCTCCTTTTGATTCTGTTTCTCAAGAGAACCCTGGCTAATACACATACTATACTCTTTTGATCCTTTTTATTTCTGAGGGGTAAGATGTAACATTCCCCCTTTCAATTCTAATTGTGTTTGTTTGCATCTTCTCTCTTTTTTTTCTTTGTTAATCTAGCTAGGGGTTTGTCAATTTTATTGATCTTCTCAAAGAGCCAGCTTTTGGTTTTGTTGGTTATCTGTTTTTTTTTGTTCTCATTTTTATTTATTTCTGCTCTAATCTTTATTATTTCTTTCCTTCTGCTTGCTTCTGGATTGCTTTGCTGTTCTTTTTCTAGTTTCTCTAGTTGTTCAGTTAAATCTTTGAGTTTAGCTCTTTCTTCTTTTTTAATATAGGTGTTTATGGCTATACATTTCCCTCTCAAGACTCCCTTTGCTGTATCCCATAAGTTTTGATAAGCTGTGTTCTTGTTTTCATTTCTCTCAATATAGTTACTGATTTCACTTTCTTCTTTGACCCACTGATTATTTAGGAGTGTGGTGTTTAGGCTACACACATTTGTGAATTTACTTTTTTCCTATTATGGATTTCTAGTTTCATTCCATTATGATCTGAGTAGCTGCTTTGTATAATTTCAATCTTTTTATATTTATTGAGAGCTGCATTGTGCCTTAACATGTGGTTTTCCTGGAGGAAGATACATAGGCACTTGAGAAGAATGTATAATCCACTGAATTTGGATGCAGCATTATGCATAAGTCTGTTGGGTCTACCTTGTTTATCATTTTGTTCAAGTTCTCAGTTTCCTTTTTGATCTTCTCTCTAGTTGTTCTATCTAATGATGTGAGTTGGGTGTTGAAGTCTCCAACAATTATTGCAGAGATATATATTTCTCCCTTCAGTTTTGCCAGAGTTTTTCTCATGTATTTTGGGACAACCTTGTTAGGTGCATAGATATCTATGACTGTTATATCTTCCTAGTGGATTGTCTCCTTTATTAATATATAATGGCCTTCTGTATCTCTTATAACTTTTTTACATTTAAAGTCTGTTTTGCTCTTTTGGTTACTATTTGCATGGAATATCTTTTTCCAACTTTTCACTTTCAGCAAGTTTGTATCCCTGGGTCTAAGGTGAGTTTCTTGTAAGCAGCATATGGACGGCTCATATTTTTTAATCCATTCAGTCAGCCTGTATCTTTTGCTTGGGCAGTTTAATACATTCACATTCAATGATATTCTTGTAAATGCATTATTTACTTCCACCATGTTATTCTTTCATTTTCATATGTCATGTCATATTTTTGTCTGTCTTTTTAGTGTTTGGTTATCCTGTCTTTATTCTTTCTTCTATACTCTTCTCCAGGACTATCTTTCCTGGTTTTTTAATTTCAAGATCTAAGACTTCCTTTAATATTTCCTGCAAAGGTGGATTCTTTTTTGAAAACTATCTTAGTTTCTGTTTGGTTGTGAATATTTTATACTCACATTCATATTTGAAGGATAATTTTGCTGGATAAAGAATTCTCAGCTGGCAGTTTTTCTCTTCCATTATCCTAATTGTATCATTCCACTATCTTCTTGCCTTTATAGTTTCTGAAGTAAAATCCATGCTAAGTCTTACTGGGCATCCCTTGTATGTGATAGTTTGCATCTCCTTTGTTTTTCTGAGAATTTTCTCTTTATCTTTGGCATTTGATGTTCTGAGTAGTGTGTGTCTTGGTGTAGGTCTATTCAGATTTATTATGAGTGAGGTACAGTGTGTCTCTTGGACATGTAAGTTCATTTCTTTCATGAGAGTTGGGAAATTTTTAGCTATTTCCTCAAATACTCTTTCTATCCCTTTTCCCTTCACTTCTCCTATTGGAACTCCCATGACATGTATGTTGTTGCATTTTGTGTTGTCATTCAACTCTCTGAGCCCCTGCTCATGTTTTTCCATTCTCTTCTCTCTGCTCTTTTCTCTCTTCAATTTCAGTTGTTCTGTCTTCTGTATCACTTATTCTTTCTTCCATCATTTCGAGACTGCTGTTGTATGTCTCTAATGTGTTTTCTACCTTATCTATTATTTTTTCATCCCCATGAGCTCTGTTACTTTTCTATTCAGGATTTCAAATTCCTCTTTGTGTTCATTCAATGTCTTCTTAATGTCATTTGTCTCTTTAGCCATATTGTCTTTCAACTCATTAATTTGATTTTGGAAATTTGTATACATCTTGTTAATTAGTTCTCTCAAATCCTGCATCTCTCCTGGGGCTTTCATATATTCCTTTTCTTAGGCCATGTCTTACATTTTCTTGGTATGGCTCATAATTTTTTCCCGATGTCTAGGCATCTGATTAAGATGTAGTTTACTCAGATGCTCAATTTCTTTCTCTTTTGTGGGGATTTAGTGGCAGGTGACTGTGTTACCACTGCTACTTGATTCTTGGCTCAACTTGGTTTGTTAGGATTGTCCCTGCTAATTGTTCAAAACTGAGCTCTGGACCCAGTAGTTGGTCACAGATCCACTTACTAGGGCCTTGGGATGGGAAGCTATAAAGACCAAAAAAGCCTTTTTTACTTATTTTTCATTTTCTTACATACACTTCCTTGGTCTGCCAGTAGATGGTGCTTTTTGGCAGCTCTCAGTTCAGTGCCTGGTTAGAGTGTATTTGTTTCAACAGAGACTGGATCAATTTGATAGAGCTTCCTTCCTGGAGGCTAAGAGCCTTGTAGGTCAAATTTTCTCAGAGACATTTCTTTAGCATTCCCTGGCAGCTCCCTCCCTTTTCCCAGGTAGAAGCATTTCCACTCCCTTCTGCATCCTCAACAATCAGTCCCAGCTAGAAGAGAGGGAGATTGAGAGGGTTGGATAACTCCAGACCTGTGCTGGCTCCAAAAGCAAACAATGGCATGGCCCCACCTGGCTGGAAGGCCTGGTGTGATGCAGTAGACCAAATGTCAGCCTTAAGATGTGGCCCTCTTTCTCCCCTTTACTGGGGTGGTGGATCTCTGGAGCCCCTTTGTCTGTAGCCACAGGCCCAGAGGCCTGAGAATTTTAATGTGTCTTTAGTGTGGGAGTGGGTGTCAGCAGTAGCAGCTGCTGCTTTCAACTCACAGTTCTCTTGTCAGGATTCCCCTGCTTTTTCTCTCTCTCTTCTGGGCAGAGTCCAGGCTTTGCCTGGTGTCCTAAACCCTAGAAAATCTTTTTCCACGTTGTTTCTGCCTGTCCTCTAGCTATTTTTCTGGAGGAGAAGGGAGTCCTGTGTCTTTCTAGTCCACCATCTTCCTGGAAGTCCACCAAGAGCATCTTGACACTGTTTTGTATTTCTCTAAGCTTTCTCTAAGATTCATGGGTTAATCATAAATGTTTTAGTAATTCACTCAACTGTTACTAATGATAATATTTTTATTACCTGATTTTTGATTATTTCATTTTGTCTCCATTCTTATTAGGAAATCTAAGAAAAGATGTTCATGCCTGAGTTAAATTTCTCTTAGTCTACATATTCTACTTTCATCAAATTATCTATATGCTACATTATTTTTCTCCTCTTTAGGTTACTTTACAAATGTCATCAGCAATGAGAGTCCAGGTTTTATGAGACCTGAAGGAGGAATGGTCTTTCCCCATGTAAAACAGAAGGAAATTAGTACATCAAGTAAGAATGTTGGCATAAGATGGATTAATTTAAAATGCAGCATATATAAATAATAGAGAGCTTGAGGGGTTTATCTGGAGAGTGTCTTTAGGAGCAAAGTTTCTATCTTCCTTTTTTTTTTTGTTGTTGTTTAAATGTCAGAATAATCTCTCCATTTTCTTGCTCACTCCATGTTTATCACTACTTTTACCTTCAGGTAACCTTCATATATATTTTCTAGCATGGGGAATTTTTTCCTTTCCCTGCACAAATGCATTCAGGTTAGCTTCCTTCATAAAATTGTTCTAACATTTGGGTCATTAGCTTCTTTTTTTGTTTTGACATTTTTGCCCCTTCTTTCTTACTTTTAATTTAAAAAGAGGAAACATATTTTTCACCAAGTTAAAATATTTAATAACGTAATTTTTTTATTTTCACCTAAAGTTCTAAAAAAAATTTATTACTAGAGGGCATTTTGCACATTTTATAAATTATTTGTACAAAAAATGATCCCTGTGATTCTTTCTAAACTACTATAAGAATTACTTCACCACATTTTCTTCACTGAAAGGATGGATTTTGTGATTCCTGAAGGATGAAAGGCTTTTCTCTGAGACAGCAGGTAGGACATAGAATATCAGTCATGGGATCTTAGAAAAGGGAAGATTGATATAGAAAGCAGCATGTGTATTTCTCCTAAACTGGCTTTTATGAATGGAAAGGAGGTATATCTAAATATTTCTAATAAAAGTAAAATATGCATTAGAGAATATCTTAACCCAGTTAAATACATGTTACTACAAGGAATACCATTTACTTGTAACATCCCTTTAGGACTGAAGATTCTATTTCACCATGGTATCTTGTGTTTATTGGAATCCTATTTGGTCTTGGTTCTTTCATATAATACTCAGTGTTTCTAGTCACTCAGGGTTTGCTCATTTCATTAATCACTGGATATTTTCATGGAAATTTCTCTAGAATGGGGAGCCTTTCCTCTTTGTTATGGCACGGTATTGTCTGAGTACATTTCATGACCCTATTCTCTCAACTGTCAGGCCAATGACAGCTTGATTTTGTTTACGAGGGTTACTTTTATAATTTTCATCTCATTTCCTACATTAGTATGTAATTCAATTTGGGATACTAATGACAAAGTATACATTTCTGGTTTTTTTTTTTCTCATTGTTTTAACATGTGTTAACTCATCTTAACTTTTTTTTAAACTTTATTTTGTGCATTTAATAATTGAAAATATAAATAATTAAATGTAATGGATACATATAATTTTTTTAATCAAACAATACATTTCTTGATAAATATTGTGTTCATTAGAACACAAAACCAATCTGACAGTCAGCAAGTAATCTTATTTTTTTCCATTAAACTAAATGGAAACTGGTCAATTAATATTTCCACTATTTTACTAATATTTTAACACCACTATTTTTAGTGGTGTTAAAAACCATCCCATGCATACATCAATAGCCTTAAAATTCACTTTATGAATGAAGAAAATAACTGCTAAGTCTATGATCCTGGTGAATATGGAGGATTGTTTACTCGGGAAATTAAATTTTGACATGATATTTTTATCAATTTCCTTATAAACAATGTATTGTGTTTAGCATTATGGAAGTGGCCTTCTAGAGCAAATGACTGTGTGGATACAATACACATTCTATAAAGCCAAGTTATTATAAGGAAGAATTCATTTATTCTTACTATCAAATCACAGTCTGCAAAAATGAAGAGCAAACTGATATAAATCTAGCAATGGATATGATTTAATTTCTCTGTTCTCACTGAGCTAAATGTCCCATGTAGCTTCTTAACATTTTTTGGCATAAGGAAGCTTGCTTATGGCTGTATTCAATTCCATTTAGTCATAGTTTAAAGTGAGTTTTTCCCATGTGTCAATTTTCCCCCTGGTAATTGTATCCACAAATAATAAAATGCATATATTACTTTCTATGATAAGTAGATCAGTGCAATAAGAGCAAGCTCTAGCCCTGTTCTGCCTTTTTAGCACTTGTATGTGGGGATAATTACAGAAACTGTTCATTTGTTTCTTAACATTGAAGAAAGGAAGAAGATGCAGTCACTGTCTTTAAATGTCCTATTTGAAGAAAAGAGATCAAGGAGAGTGCTTTTTAAACAACTGAAATTCAATATGTAAAACTGATAGCACAGAGAATTTATAATTGGAGCAGGCCTAAGACCTGGACCACCAGCCTCCACCGCAACCTCTATGTTGGCTGCTGTCTGGAGAATGTTCTCTGATGCTCAGTGGATTCTCTCCATGTGGCCATGATTTCTCATACTCCAAACCATGAATTCATGTCAGTATGGTGACTGAAATAAAATGAAGTGGATAATATTTACTCTTCTTATTTTATATCTAAAATCACCCTACCTTGATGTATACTTAACAAAGTTAGGAAAAATCTTCACTCTCTCTGTCTCTCTCTCTGTCTCTGTCTCTGTCTCTGTCTCTCTCTCTCTCTGTCTCTCTCTCTCTGTCTCTCTCTCTCTCTCTCTCTATACATATATATATATATATACTTCTGACTTAGTTTTAGTTCACTTTATTTCTTTTGATTCTTGAGATACATTCACTCTAGGCCTATGTTTGACATTCTTGCCTTTTTGATAATGAAATGGTATCATTTTCAAAATATAGAGGCATGTGACACATCATTCAGAAGAGTGTTTCTAATAAAACAATAGATTTTACATCTGTGCTTTGATTTTAAAGATCCCCTTTTTTTTCAAAGTAGTTAGAGGAATGCATTTTTAAAAGGTTATCATGATTTGGAGGAGAAAGGAGGAAGTGACATAAGATTAAAAATTAGATGACCAGATAGATTTGATTGTACAGTTTCCAAAGTTTTCAATCAATTTCATCTCATAGAATTTTTAAACTATACTGTCAACATATATATAACATTTGGATTTTAATAGGTATCATGGACTATCACTTATTAAAACCCAGGGGTAGACAGGGGGCAAGAGGGTGGCAGATTAATGTCTAAGTGTCACCTCATCCTACAGTACAGTTACTAATAAGCCAGAAGTATCTAAATCACCAATTTGCAAAACCCAGGAGACCAGAAGAGAATCCTGCAAAATCCTTGGAAGAACAAAAGGAGGAGACTGCCCATCTGGAGTGACGATTTAGTGGTAGAGCACTCCAAGCCATGGAAGTCAGTACCCATCCCCCACCAGTGGTGCAAGCCAACTTGGGAACTATCCCCAGCCTGGAGTTGGAAACTCCATTTCCTAAAAATGGGAAAGGTAGAGATGGTTGGTAACTGATTTCATCTACTGATTAGTAAATTTTGCTGGCTAATGACCAATCCTAAGAATAGCAAAAGTTTGAAAATGTCCAAGTCAGAAAGAAGCTGGTAGCTTCCATTTTATTTCTGCCTTCACTATGAGGGGAAGCTAGGCTGATTGAAAATCACAGTGAAGGTAGGGAGTGACTTTTTTCCACCTACATTGGATTGCAGCCCAAGCCTAGGCCCCAGCCCTACCTATGGCAGGTAGGAAGGTGGGGAGACCTGCACCAGCCTCTCTGGGCAACTACAGGCACTTTGGGGTCACATGAACTACATTATTGAACACATCTATGGCTCCATCCCTATCTTTGACAGAGCAGGAGGACAGACAGTGCTCCCTCACCCTCTCAGGGCAACTGCAGCCACTTTCAGCCTGCATGGGCTATATTGGTGAACATATCTCTGACTCCATCATCACCCTTGACAGATAAAGATATTATGAAAAAAGAATATTATAGACTCATTTCCCTAATGAATATAAATGCAAAAATCCTCAACAAAATACTCACTAATCAAATGCAACAACACATTAAAAGAATTACTGATCATGATCAAGTGGGTTTTATCCCAGGCATGCAAAGTGGTTCAACACAAGAAAATCCATCAGCATAATATGCCACATTAATAAATCAAAGAAAAATCAAATGAACATGACAATTGATGCAGAAAATGCATTTGACAAAATCTAGCATTCTTTCTTGATATAAAGCACTCCAAAAGATAAGATGAGAAAGAAACTTTCTGAGCATGATAATGGGTATATATGAAAAACCCAAAGCTAACATTACACTCAATGGCGAAAGTCTGAAAGCTTTCATGATGAGATCTGGAACAAGAGAAAGATGCCCACTGTCACCACTGTTGTTTAATATATTGCTAGAGGTTCTAGCTACAGGAATCAGGCAAGATAAAGAAAATGCATCCAAATTGGAAAGGAAGAATCAAAACTTACCCTATTCACAGATGATATGAGCCTATACCTAAAAAATCCTGAAAAATGTACAAGAAGCTACCAGTGCTAATAAACAATTTCAGCAGAGTGGCAGGATACAAGATTAATATGCAAAAATCAGTAGTGTTTCTATACACTAGTATTGAACAACCTGAGGAGGAAGTCAGGAAAAAAATTCCATTTATAATAGTGACAAAAAGAATAAAATATTCAGGAATAAACCTAACCAAGTACAAAAAGTCCTTGCATTCTGAAAATTGCAATGCATTGCTAAAAGAAACCAAAGAAGAACTAAATAAACAGAAGAATATTCAATGTTCATGGATGGAAATACTAAATATCATTAAGAAGTAAATTCTACCCAAATTGATATACAGATTCAATGCAATCCCAATAAAAACCAACAGCCTCTTTTCCAGAAATGGAAAACTCAATTATCAAATTTATTTGGAAGGGTAAGGGGCCTCAAATAGCCAGAAACATCTTTAAAAAGAAGAATGAAATTGGAGGATTCTCACTTCCACAATTTAAATCATATTACTTAGCTGCAGTGGTAAAAACAGCATGGTACTTGCATTAAGACAGACATATAGACCAATGAAACTAAATTGATGTTTCACAAACAGACCCTAACATCTACGGTCAAGTGATTTTTGACAAGGCTGTCAAACCTGCCCACCAGGGGGAGGACTGACTGTTCAACAAATGTTGCTGGGAGAATGGGATTTCCATATCTAAAAGAAAGGAAAAGGACCCCTACCTCACACTTTATACAAAAATTAACTCAAAATGGAACAAAGACCTAAATATAAGAGCAAGAAGTAGGGAAGTGGATGTGGCTCAAGCAGTTGGGCTCACATATACCATATAGGAAGTCCAGGGTTTGATTCCCAAGGCCTCCTGGTGAAAGGCAAGCTGGCTTGTGTGGCAAGCTGCCCTGAGCAGAGAGCTGGCCCATGCAGAGTGCTGGCCTTCATGGAGTGCTGGCCTGTACAGAAGAGTTGGCCTGTGCAGGTGTGCTCGCCCACAAAGAGTCCTGGTGTGCATGGAGAACTGGTGCATCATGAAGACACAACAAAAAGAGACACAGAAGAGAGAAAATAAGAGAGCAGAAGACCAGGGACCTGAGGTGGCACAAGAGATTGAGCACATCTTTCCACTCTGGAAGGTCCCAGGATCAGTTCCCAGTGCTGCCAAAAGAGAAGACAAGTAGACAGAAAAGAACACACAGAGAGCAGACAGTGAGTGCAAAACAATGAGGGGGGCAGAAATAAATAAATAAATAAATAAATAAATAAATAAATAAATAAATAAATAAATAAGTAAACAAATAAATCTTTTGAAAAAAGCCAAGAAATATAAAAATCCTAGAAGAAAATATAAGGAAACATCTTCAAGACTTGATGGTAGGTGGTGGTTTCTTAAACCTTACACCAAAGCATGAGCAACAAAAGAAAGAATGGATAAATTGGACATCCTCAGACATAAACTTTTCTGTTTCAAAGGACTTTGTCAAGAATGTGACATGTCAACCCACTCAAAATGGAAAAAATACTTGGAAATCATATATCTGATAGGAGTTTGATTTCCATGATATATAATGAGATCATATAACTCAATGATAAAAGAGGAAGCAATCCAATTAAAGAATGGGAAAACACTTGAATAGATATTTTTTCCAAAGAGGAAATAGAAATGGCCAAAAACCAGATGAAAAACTATTCAGTATTACTAGCTTAAAAGGAAATGCAAATCAAAACTACAATCTCAGACCTCATAGAATAGACATTACTTAAAAAAACCAGAAAACAATAAATGCTGGAGGGAATTTGGAGAAATAGGAACACTCCTTCACTGTTGGTGGGAATGTAGAAGGTGCAGACTGTGGAAAACAGTTTGGTGGCTCCTCAAGAAGCTAAAATACAGAACTGCCATATGATCCAGCAATTCCTATACTAGGAGTATATACAAAACAAATGAAAACTGTGACACAAAAAGACGTTTGCACACTGATGTTCATAGCAGTGTTATATACAATTGCCAAAAAATGGAAACATCCAAAGTGTCTATCAGCTGATGAATGGATAAACACAACGTGGTAAATACATATGATGGAATACTATGCTGCTGTAGGAAGAAATGAAATTGAGAAACATATGATAATATGAATGAACCTTGAGGACATTATGCTAAGTGAAATAATCCAGATACAAAAGGACAAATATTGTATGGTTGCACTAAAATGAACTAAATATGAAGAATAAACACATGGACTTAAAATCTAGACTATAGGTTACTAGGAGACAGGATAAGGACTGAGAAGGGGCACCAATGCTTAACATACATAGTGTTTTCAATTAGCTTGACTGTAAAAAGTGTGAAAATGGATAGAGTTCATCAGAACACATTTTAGTGAGTATAACTAATACAGATGGTTTATAAATAAGATTGCGGTCAAAAGGGGTAGTCTATGGATGTAAATGTTAATTGAATAAAATCTAGGGAATAATCTAGGGACTGAATATCTTAGTAAACCCGGAGTTGGATGAAGATTGTGGTTAATAATATAAATACAAGAATATTCTTTTATGAACTAGAACAAATGTATTCCATGATTACTTGGTGATAAGAATATAGTGATGCATGGAGAAAAACAATCTAATTTTTGGACTTTAGTTAACAGCAATATTGTGATAGTATTTCATCAGTGCCAAAGAAGGTACTATATCCGTGCTAAGGGTCAGTATTAGGGGTTATGGATTCTTTCTTTCTGACTAAAGAAAACATTCAAAGGTTTCCTCTGGAAATGACTGCACAACTCTGTGATGAAAGTGAGAGCCACTGAGTGTATACTTTGGATTGAATGTATAAGGCATGGGACTGTATAACACAGAAAACCATGTGATGGAAGATGGACTGTGTTTAACAGTACAAATATGAGAGAGTTCTCTCATGAACTATAACAAATGTACAATAATAATACATAGTGTTAATGATAGGGGATGTATGGAAATATATACCAAATGTACACTATGGACCATAGTGGTAATAATCTGATCATATTCTTTCATAATCTGTAACAAATATATGACAGCAATGTAAGGTGCTGGTGGAGGGGTGATGTAAGTGAATTCTGCACATTTTGCATGATTATTTTGTAAGCTCACAACCTGTCTAATAAAATTTTATTAAAAAGGGAAAGAGAAAAAAATTTAGCAAGAAAAATTCCAGGGATAAGCAAATCAAAATAGTTTAGAAGGTATCTTCACTATTTCTTGATATGTATTTGTCTTCTACCAATTTCATTTGTTTAATCCATATACACAATCACCTGTTCCCCAAATTTCCCTTATTGGTAAAGTGGATATCATGATAAATGACTGAGTCATTGAGTAAATTCTCATGTGGAGACTTGACTGACCTTTCAGTCTTAGGAAAATGATTTCAGCAGTAAATAAATGATGGTATTGCCAAGAGGAAATGGAGAGAAGATCAGAAACCAAAGTAAATTGTGGAAACTAGAAATGTGAGAATGGGAAAATAATATGTGCCCACCACCCAAAACAGTGTGTTGGGATTTCCAGTTTCTTAGATTAGGTGATGTAAAAGGGAACTTACTCAAAGAGTTGATTGGAATTCACAATTCATGGCTCAGGTGGGCATAAACTAAGAATATGTTGTGGCAAACCACAATTACAGTATACATCTAAAACTAAAAATCTTTAATTATTAAAATGATTTGATAATGAATTTTGGCACACAATATATCACTTCCCTTTTTAAAGGTGCCTGTCAGCAGAGTGGAATTGTATTCAACACCAACAACCACTAACCAAAATGGAAGAAGAGACAGACACGAAAACATACCTCTAGATTCCTGTACTGGGGAAACAATTAAGAGTGACTCCTTTTCAGTCATTGCTTTTTTATGATCCTGGCCACTTATTCAACTAGATATGAATTCTGAGGTGCCATGGCAGCTCTGTGGGGCTTCTTGGAGCTGTATCAATTTTGGTATCACAGTGAAAGATGAGTGGTTTTGGTTAATATTCAGAGACTCTTCAATCCTCTGTGCAAATATCTCTTTCTATTGAGTTGTTTAAAGCACTTTGAAATTTGTTTCCTCTTTTTAAAAAAATTATTGAAATACATACAACAACTTCTTGATAAAGTTTTGCAAACTGAAATCACTGCAACTGGTAACGTGATTAGGAAACACATTAAAAACATCTCCTAAGCTACCTTGTGCTGTTATTTACTTTATTTTTTATTTTATTT
>JAQZBX010029419.1:16187-27404 GCA_029593785.1 Cabassous unicinctus | reverse complement strand
CATGGAGCTAAACTGGCTCCACAACCACTTTTTAAATAAAAGATTTAATTTTTATTTATTTCTCCTCCCACCCCCACCTATTGTTTTTGCGCTCTCTGCTTTCTGTGTCTGTCTGTTGTGTGCTCATCTTCTTTTTAGGAGGCACAGGGACCCTAACCCGGGACCTCCCATGTGGGAGGGAAGCGCCCAGTGGCCTGAGCCACCTCTGCTCCCAACCAAACACTGTTAATGCATCAGTGGCTAATGTTTGGTCAGGTCCTGGGCTCCCAGATACTTTCTTTGTGCCAGTTAGAAAAAGGCGCCCACCCTGGGGCTGGGGAAGGCTCACCGTAAGGTGGCAAAGGCAGCTCCACTTAGAGGCTGCCCCTCCGCAGCTACCTCGTGGGGCCTCGCGGCCCGGTGGGGTGGCGGAAGTCACCAGCCCGGCCTGGGGAAGGCGGTTCCTGGGCTTCCCGCAAGTCGAGCCCCCCGAGGGGCGGGCCCGGCGCGGGTCGCAGCCTGGGGAGAGGCGCAGGGAGGGGACCCGGGGGCGTCACTGGAGAGGCCCCACCCTCGAGGAGAAAGTCTTCCCCAGAGGCGGCCCCGCCCGCCGCGCCGCGCCTGCCCCTATAAGGACGTCCCTGGCCCCGGCCGCGCCCCCCAGCGCCTCCCTGCCGGGAAGCGCCGCCCCCTGCGAGTCTTTCCCGGGGTGCCGGCTCCCGGCGGGGCGCCCCGGCCCGCGCACCTGCGCCCCCGCCCGCTGGGTGCGCCCCGCCCTCGGAGCGAGCCGGCGGGGGTTGGTGCGGGAAGCAGGAGCGGGGCGCTGGGCTGCCCGGAGCCCGGGGGCAGCGGGAGCCCGAGGGAGGTCCTGCTCCTCCCGGCGGCCCCGCCGCTCTTCCTGCTCCAGGTCACGGGAAGCCTGTGCTGGGCAGTGTGACCCCGCCTGGTTGGCAGGAGCCAGGAGCTAGGTTAATTTAGAGAATAATATGGCTTTGCTTTGGGTGAAGTGAGAGTTTCCAGAGAGAGTTGGCTTTCTGTGCATAGGGACATAACACTCCATTTTCTTAGTAGGAAGGGAAGAGAGCAGTCTAATGGCCCCGCATATACTCATCGAATGTCCACGTTTATGTATAAATGTGTTTTTTAAATTAGCTGATTTAAAGAAAAAAAGAAAAGTACGTAGGGAGTCGGGGCAAAATCCCTGAGCTGGCCCGATTGCGGGAGGTCCCGCGCGCCCGGGGCTCCGCCTAGCCTCTGCCTAGCCCGGAAGGAGGAGGCGCTGCGCCCCTTCCCACCCGCCCGGGCCCGAGGCCGCGGGGAGCGGCGCCAGCCTCGTGGCGGTCACCTGCGGCCACACGCCTTCCTCGGCTCCAGAGCGGCCCGCAGACGCGAGTCTCCGCGCCCGGGTGCCCACATGGCCCGCAGGCATCCTCCCCGCACACCGAAGCCGGAAGAATTTCTCAACCGTGAATCTGACTACCGGATTCTTTCCCTTTTCACCCAAGCCCCTCAGCCGGGCGCATATGTGCCCCCTGTGGTCTGGGCCCGCAGATCCCCCAGCCCGGTTTCCCACCATTTCCTCCCTAGACTTTACTCTTAGGCCGTCCGGAACAGTCTGCAGTTCCTTGAATATTTAAGTAAATATTTAATTTGTTAGGAAGGCGGCCGGGAAATGGTGCTGGGCAGTGATGCTGTAATAGCCCTGCAGGCATGGTCCATACCCTGGAGAGAAGTTTACAGTCTAGGGTGTGTGGAGGGTAAATAAGTGTAAACATTTACAAATGTGGTATGTGCTATAAGGGAGCTACCAGGCACATTTTTGACTTCTGCATAAAAGCCCCCCAGTCTCCACTCGCCCTGCTTTAGCCCCTAGCCTGGTGAACACCAGTTACCCTCTTAGACTCCTAGAAAATGTCCTCAGCTCCCTGGGGTCCCTGCCCCCACCCAGGTGAGCATTAATGGGCCCCCCAGCTCCTTGCACGTGCCGTGATTGTGGCTCCTATCACTCAGTGGTTGTCTGATTGGCCCAGTGACCCCCGCAGCTTGTGGGGTGCATGTCTCCTAGCAGGTACATAGCAACTGTTGGATGACTTAAAGCAGCAAAGCCTCTGCACCAGGACCCCCAGGACAGTTCAACCTTCCTTCCTTCTCTTCCTCCAGCCATTAAACCAGAGAGCGCCAAGCTCCTCTGCTACCAGGCCCTGCTGTGGGCCAAATGACTCACCAGGGGTGCGTGGCATGCTGCAGCAGGCATGAGACTGTGGGATGGCCGGCAATGAGGGGGGCATCCTGCCTGGCTCCACTGGGGGACAACTGGCAAAGCAAGTGCCATTTGCCGGGGCCTCCTTGGCCGAGAGAAGCACACAGGTGTGAACGTGTGCAGCTGCTGGGGTGCGGCCCCCAGCCGGGTGAGGCCGGAGCAGGCCGAGGCCGGAGCAGGCCGTCTGGCGTGAGGGCAGGGAGCGGAGGCGCTGAGGGTAAGGTGGGGCCGATGGGAAGGGCTGGGTGTGCCAGCTCACTTTCCCCTGCTGGTGAACCAAGGGGCTGGACGCACCGGCTCAGGCAGTGGCTTTGCAAGGTTTCTGACTGTGGCCAGCAGTGAGAAACACACTGATTGCATCACAACCTGGCACAACACACAAGATCAAAACTAGCATTTCACAAGACGATCTGCTCTTACTACTCGACTCTGATATTTCCTCTTCTATTTTATTACTATTGTTGTTATTAAATTCTGATTGTGACTCACAAAATTCAAGATCCACCAGTAGGGTCACGACCTGCAGTTTGAAAACCACTGATCTAAGCATCCTATGACACTTAAGTCTAAGTCTACTGGCTGTGAGGTCCCTTCTGGTTAATAAAGAGCTTTACGTTTTAGGGTCCCGGGAGGTGGCCTCTCACTCCACAGCTACTCTAACTTGCAAAGCAGCCTGGGAGGGGGAGCAGGCCCAGCTTCCCTCCCCATTCAATCCCCCCTCCCCCACTCCCAATCAGAAAAGCCCCTGCTACAGGATTGGCTCCCAGGTGGTTTGAGAACCAAAGAAGAGGGGAGGGGAGCAGCCTCAGGATACTTCATCCCCACCCCAGCCCTCTTCCCTTCCAGTTCTGAGAAGTCTCCGCCAGGCACCCAGTTCCCTTACAGGCTGGCTTGGATACCACCAGCCCTGGGAGTGGGGTAGAGTAAGGTGAGATGGGGAGAAGGGGGGGTTGAGACCTAGCTGGGTTCTGGCCTCTGTCCCATCACCACGGACCAGTCCTCCTCCCTCCTGCATAGGTGTGACCTTGCCTGGGACAGCCAGCTTGCCCACAGGCTGGCATTTTGGCTTAGCAGGGCTTGGTTACAGAGGTCAGATCACACACCACCACCCCCAGCCTCTGTCCTAATTCTTCCATCTGGGGGTCTCTGAGGCCTCTGGGGAGACTGGGGAAAACCTGGAGTGGGGGTCCCAACTCATAGTTCTTAGCTCTCAGAGCACTGGTGTTAGAGAGGACCTTGGAAATAGAGTCCAATCTCCCCCCTTTTTTTAAACAAATAAATTTTATTAATACATATTAATAAAGTGTAAATCCATTCAAAGTATACAATCAATGGCATTTGGTACAATCACATAGCTGTGCATTCATCACTTCATTATTTCTAGAGATTTCATTATTCTAGTAATAATAATAATAAACAAAAACCAAACAAACAACTCCTCACCTCTCAATCTCTCCCTGCCTGCCCTGCGGTGCATCGCTGCTACTTTGCACCCACCCCCCTTTTCTTTATTGGAGCAGTTGTAGGTTTACAGAAGAAGCCGGCAGAGAGTGCAAAGTGCCCATATAGCCATTTCTACACACAGTTTTCCCCAATATTAATATTTTGCATTAGTGTGATAAATTTGTTACAATTCATGAAACATTATTATAATTATGCTATTAACGATAGTCCACAGTTTTTGTTAGGGTTCACTCTTTGTGTTGTATAGTTCTATGGTTTGTTGTTGTTGTTTTTAATTTTTATTCTGGTAACATATACAACCTAAAATTTTCCATTTTATCTACTTTAATTAGACTACCATCACCACCATCCATTACCAAAACTTTTCCATCACTACCAAACAGAAACTCGGTACCAATTTAGTATTAACGCCCCGTTCCCCACCCCCACCTAGCCCCTGGCAACCTGTATTCTAGTGTCTGACTTTATGAATATGTGTATTCTAATTACTTCATATAAGTGAGATGATACAATAGTTGCCCTTTGGTGTCTGGCTTGTTTCACTCAACATATCTTCAAGGTTCAACCATGTTGCAGCATGCATCAGGACTTCATTCCTTTTTACAGCTGAATGATATTCCACTCTATGGATATACCACATTTTGTTTATTCATTCATCGGTTGAGGGACACTTGGGTTGCTTCCACCTTTTGGCAATTGTGAGTAAGGTTTCCCTGAACCTCAGTGTGCAAATATCTGTTCAAGTCCCTGCTTTTAGTTGTTTTGGCCGGCCCCTCCCCTCCCATTTATCAGTGTAGAAACTGAGGCCAAGCAAGGGGAAGTAACCCCCCAGGATCCACAGGGAGTTAGTCTGAGTGAGTACTAGAGACCCAGGTCGATTGTTCCATGTTGTGGGACTGCGGAAGCGGATGAAGGGCTGGGAATGGGGCGTGGAGAGATGCCCCTTTCTGGGGGAGACGGACCAGGTGCTTGCAAGGACCCCGGCTGGGAGACTTGTGCTCTGGCTGTGCCCCTGCCACCCTCTTTCTCTGTGACTTGGGACCAGTTGAAGCTGAGCTGCTGGAGGAGTGACAGGGGAGGTGAAAACCTGTGGGAAACTGTTTTCTCCCAGGAAGCTGCTGCTTCCCCAGGGCCTCAGGATTAGCATGGTGGCTTCTAGTCCTTTCTTTCTGGAGACACTGGATACGGCCTGAAACCCAGGCAGAGACACCCTGGCCCTGCCCTACCCCCAGAGTCGTCCCAGCGCCTTGGGCCCTTGCCACCTGCTTTGTCTTCTTGGTTCACCTTTCTTTTCCGTGGGGGTGTTTGGTCTCCAGCTGGACCTCCAGCTTCTTGGGGCAGGAGTGGACTCCTCTGTCTGCAGTCAGGGAATCTTACAGTGGGAGAGGAGCCCTGGTCCTCCTTAAGATCTGGGGCTCTGGATGGCAAGTGCCTGGGTTCAATCGCCAGCTCCCCTACTTGCCTACTGGGTGGCCTTGAGGTAGCTTACTTAACCTCTCTGTGCCTCAGAGCCCTCGCCTGCGGATTGGGGTAATCATCATCCCTGCGAAGAGTAAATGAAGACATGTATGTTCTCTGCCTGTCGTGCTGCAGAAATGGGTATATTACTCTAGCTTTCCCCCACATGGGACGAGCGCCCCTGGAGAAGCAGGAAGTCACAGGTTGTGCCCGGAACTTGCTAAATGCTTTACACACACCATCCCAGGGGGACCCTCATGCTTTCATGGGGGCCTGTGAGATGACTGTGCTTGTCACCTCATTTCACAGACCAGGACACTGAAGCTCAGTGCGTGAAGGAAACTACCCAGGTCACACACCCGGAAGGCAACGGAATCAAGCCCAGGTCTTCCTGGCTCTGGGGCTCTTGTCCTTCCCTGCCATTCCCCGACTGACTGGACGACGTTCCGGCCAAGGAATACCCAGCTCCTCTTCTCTCCAGTCCTCAACTGAAAGAGGCTTTCTGGAAGTTGAATGGTTCTTGTTGCCGGCTCCTGCATCTAGTGAGACTGTGTAGTATTGATTGGGGTTCTTTGCTTTCAAACCACAGGAAACTCACTCTGAATAATTAAGCAGGAAAAAAAAAAAAAAGAAAGAAAGGCATATAATTGACTTAGTTATTGGAATGGAGAAAGGGCCAGATGCCTGGGCCCCAGCCACACTCCCAGGGCATTTCTTTGCCCAGGCTAAGGGGCCACTGTACCCTGACCCTTGGTCCCGGGGTGTGGTATAGGGGCACCTTTCCAATTCCAGGGTCTCTGCAGTCTCAGAGTCACACCAACCTGGGGTCTGGGCCCAGCTCTGCCACTTATTCTTCCATGGCTGAGCTCGTGGACCACCTCTCCAGGACGTGGTCATCAGACGCTGTAACTCCCTCAGTGTCTCTGATCAAGGTTCAAATTCCAAGAGTCGGGTTGCCCAGCTTGAGTTACAGCCCTGTCCTGGACGGGACGGGCAGTCTCCATGCCCTGGGATTGGCAGCCCCAACCCAATCAAATGGATGGAGGAGGCGTGGGTCTCCAAAGGAATGGGGTGCTGTGATCCAAAGAGGGTAAGCAAGGCTGGGAAGGGAAATCAGCAGCTCCTCATTCAGGGATTCTGCCCATCAGCCCGTCGTGGCCTCCTTGAAAACAAATTTCTCTTCCCCTGCTTTCCCTCTCCCCATTTTTCCTCCCTCACTTAGTGAATGCTTCCTCTGTTTCAGGCACATTGGAGGCCCTGAGTATAAAAGGATGAGTCAGACCCAGTGCCTGTCCTGTGGGGAGGGGGGTCTCATCTGGTCCAGCTCAATCCCCCCACACACATACACACCTTGCTCCTCCTCCATTGCCAGCCCCAGGCAGGCATTGCCAGCCCATCACCACTCACTTTCCCCTGGAGCTGGGCTCAGCCTCAAGGCTCTGCTCCTCACAGGGCTCCAGGGAGCCAATTCCCATCAGCTGGAGTTAGTCCAGAATATGGAAACTTTACCCAGCCAAAAAAAAAAAAAATCCCTCTGTCCCATTACAATTCTTCTGACCTTGAAAAACCAACATTTCTTCTCCTGTGGCTGCATGATCCTGGTCCTGGCCTGCTGAGGGCCACCTTTGTGGTTGGGAGCCTCCGAGTGCGGCTCCTGCAGACAGAGAGAGCAGCTGGAGCCCTGTCCTCACCACTGCAGCTTTCTGAGATTTGCTGTTGCTGCTGTAACAAACGACCACAGACTCGGTAGCTTAAAACAACCCCCAATGGGAAGCGGCTGTGGCTCAAGTGGTTGGGCTCCCGTTTACCATATGGGAGGCCCTGGGTTCGATTCCCGGGGCCCCCTGGTGAAGGCAAGCCCGCCTGCACCCAGCGCAGTGAGCTGACGAGCTGGCGCAGCAAGATGACGCAACAAAGCGAGGCAAGCAGACACAGAAAAACGCAAAGCAAGTGGACACAGCAAGCACAAGCAGCAAGAGAGGGATAAATAAATAAAAATAAATATTAAAAAAAAAAAGAAGAGATACTTGAAAATAGTATCTAAGTGAATAAAATTTCTAAAAAAAAACCCAAAACAACCCATTTATGGTCTTACAGTTCTGGAAGTCAGAGGTCTGAACTGATCGAGGTGTCAGCTGGACTGCGTTCCTCTGGGGGCTTTCAGGAGAATCCATCCTCGCTGGTGGTCCCATGCCTCCACCTTCAGAGCACATCACTCCAACCTCTGGCTCTGTCTCACTTCCTTCTGACTCTCCGACTTGCTGCCTCCCTCTTACAAGGGCCCTGGTGACTATGCTGCACTAACCTGGAGAATCCAGGGCACGATCCCTTCCTGTCTCAAGGTCCTTAACCACAGCTGCAAAGTCCCTTTCATCCTTCAGGCAGCATATTCACAGATTCCAGGGATTGGAGCGTGGACATCTTGGGGGTTAGGGGCATTATTCTATCAACCATAGCTTCCTCACCTGTAAAATGGGGGTATTAATAGACTACTTCAGGGAAGCGGATGTGGCTCAAACAGTTGGGTGCCTGCCTACCACACAGGAGGTCCTGGGTTCGGGTCCGGTGCCCCCTAAAAAGACATGCAGACGCCGCACCTGCCGCAACCCGCAGCAATGCTAGATGCTGCACCCGCCCAAACACACTAGATGCCACAAGCCAGCAGACACCGCAGCCCGCAGGGAACAGATGTGGCTCAGCCTCCTATGTGGGAGGTCCTGGGTTCCCGGTGCCTCCTGGAGAAAACGAGCAGACACAGCGAGCAAAACAACAAGCAGGCAGATGAGGGAACCATCCAGGTGGGGGAAAATAAATAAAAATAAATAAATGACATAAAAAATAAACTACTTCACATGTGAGAGGATTCATGTGAAGCCCTCAGCCTGGCATACGGAAAGCTCTTGACATCGTGCACTCGGTGGGAGACTTCACTGTTCATGGGCATTTCTGGCCAGAGCGCCAAGCTGCCCTGACCCTGTAGTGCATCTCTCCTCTTCTTTCCAGGTACCTGCTGTCCTACTGTGCTGTCCAGGGACTGAGATGGCTGCAAAATGCTCTTCCTTTCCAGGCTCTGCTCTGCGCCTTCCCCGGGTCTCCCAGCTTTCAATAGAGAGCAGTCCCTGGACAAGCAGCTGCAGAGCCACCTGTGAACTTGGTAGGGAACCTGTCTGAAATGCAGGTTCTTAGGCCTCTCCCCAGACCAACCGAATCAGAAACGCTGGGAGTGAGGCCTGGCAATCTGGGTCTGAAGAGCCCTCCAGGGGATTTTTTTTCCAGCAAGTTTGAGAACCCTCGATTTGGAGGCTCTTCTCAAGCATCCCCACCTACAAGGGTGAGGCTGGGGGATGTGGGTGACTTGCCTAAGGCCACACACAGGCACCCAGGCACCCAGCCTGAAGTCTCCGCTCTTTTCACATCACCATGTGCCTTGATCCTTGGGCACCACCCTTCACAGCACCACGTAAACACAGGACCAGGACCCAGAACCCACAGACTGCAGGGGAGACCCCACGCCCTGAGACCCCTCCCTCCTCACCTGCCCTGTGTCAAGCTGGGTAGGACCCTGCATTCAGCTGGCAGTCTCGGGGCTGAGAACTAATTTACACTGCAGTATCAGTGGCTGACAATAGCTTCTGGGGTTACCTGCTCCTCTTAGAGGGTTCAGGTAACGAGGAAGGGAGTTAATAGTGGGATTTTAGACACTAACCAGGAAAATCTAGAGGAACCACACATCTGTTTTGGTGGGCGGGCTATGGATTTCTCCAGTGCAGTGTCATGGAAGCAGCACAGAGACTATGACTCCATCCTCTCTGCCTTATGACACCCTGGGCAAAACATTTGATTTCCCTGAGCCCTCATTTTCTTTCCTGTAAAACGGGCATAATTCCTATATCCCAGTCCTGCTGGGAGGACTGTCTGAGACAGCCTTTACTTGGTTGCCCTGTGCTTCCCACGTCACCTGGCAGGCTGCTGTGAGCTGAGCCTAGCCCAAGCAGAGTCACATCACCCCCATTACAAAATGAGCAGGTTCCCAGGGGAACCTTTTCTCTTTCTGAAACAACATCTCATGCCACCCATCTGTGCCACCTGCCAAAGGACCACCTGCAGTCAGAGTGCCCAGGAAAACCCTTCTCCTGGAAGCCCCCTTAGTGTCCTGAGATCTCATTCCTGTGGGATGCAGCTGGGGGTACGGACCGAGCACTGGGGTGGGAGTCAGGAGCTTGGGTTCTGCTCCTGGCTTTGCCACTGACTTGCTGTGTGACCTGGACAATTCTCTGTTCCTCTCTGGGCCTGAAGCCTTGCCTGGAAGACAAAGGTGGGATACAAGGAAGTGCGAAGGCCCCACCCACTCTGCTTGGGATAACTTCTCCCTGGGCCCCTTAGCCTGTCCCTGGATGTGCTGAAAAGCACAGCCTGCTGCTGTCGCTGGGAAGGCCTCCTGTTCGGTGCATTACTTTTCTTCCCTGAGTGACTGCAATTCTTCCCGGGCAGGCCCCTGTGTTTGCGTCTCTTTGTTCCGACCTCCTGCCCTGCACCCGGCACTGAGCTTTACACATCATTGTACTCAGTAAATTCAGGAGGGCCCTGACTGTGCTCAGAAGGGTCCTTTTTTTCAACTCCAGGTAGTCAAACATTACTGCCTGAGTCCTCGCCACCATGGGCCCAGCTAAAGGAGCCCGGAAGAGATGGCAGAACAGACTTTCAAGAACACGCCCCTAGTGGGGTAACCAATAACAGCTGGGGCCCATCCCCTTATCATTAGGAAAGGTGAGGAATAATTAACAGTTTAAAAGGTAATCACATGAGGCAGAGCTCACTCTGCCTAGAGGAGCCCACACCAAATCTTGATGTGTATTTCCATCTTTTTCTCCCATTTCTCAGCAAGCTCTGTTTTTTCCCCCATTTCCCAATAAATTCTTTTTTCTGTCCTAAAAAAAAAAAAGAACACGCCCCGGCTCACAGGCCCTCTTCCAGCCAGAGTCAGACCTACACTCCCAGCCGTCGAGCGCTTGGAAATCTGGCCGAGGCAGGCACCTTTCCACTCGTCTCCCTTTCTGCCTCTGGGCCTCTGCTCATGCCGTTCCCTCTACCTGGAATGCTGTAACCCCCTTGGCTCAAGTGCCACCTCCTCAAGGAAGCCTTCCCAGATGTCACCTCCCTGAAAATACACGCAGTAGTCCTCCCCACTCCCACCCTTACCCTTGTTCTAGTAACCCCTCCCTTTCATTTGCCAGGATCACCGTGCCCCGTGCCAGTGCACCCAATAAATGGGGGTCGAATTCACTTGATTACAGTGTCAGGAGAGAGAGAGAGAGAGAGGGAGGGAGAGGGAGGGAGAAGGGCACCAGACTCTTCCTGGAAAAGGGCCACAGCTGGAAGGGGCTATGCCCCAGGAAGGCCTTCAGGCAGCACACAGCTGGCTGGGGGCGGCCTGTGACTCACTGGCTCCTGCAGGCCCTGACAGCTGACTCAGGAGTCAGAGGCCTAAAGGGTTTTTGATAAGGATAAGACAAACCCTGGGGCGCTTCGCTTCTAGAATGTAGGAGGTTAAGGGTTGTGGGTGGAGGTCAGGGTGGAACTGATGTTAAATATTTATTTATTTTGCCTGGATAAAAAATTCACATGCTGCAAAAATCAAAAGGTGCAAAAGGGGCAGGGCGAAACGTCTCCCGCCCTCCTCTGCCCCGGCCAACCAGGGCCCCTCTGCACACACTTGCTGTGTTCCTTTTGTGCACGGAAGCAAGTTAGCCACACTGTTCTTCGTCTTGCTTTTTCCCTTAGTAAAGCTTTGAGAACATTTCTTATTAGCACATGAAGAGCTTCATCCTTTTTTCCTTCTTCAGCTGTCTTTAGGCTTGCCAGGTAAAATACAGGGTGCCCAGTTTAGTTTGAATTCTTTGAACTTCCAATATTTGTTTTAGTATAAGCCTGTCTCATGCAATATTTGGGACAGGCAAATATTTTTTCAATCACTTGTTTATCTGAAATATAAGTTTAATTGCATGTCCCATATTTTTATTTACTCAGTCTGAAGTCCTTAGCTGCTTTGCATGGAA
>JAQZBX010029419.1:0-16087 GCA_029593785.1 Cabassous unicinctus | reverse complement strand
GAAATGATTTCAGTATTTGCCAAGATCCCCTAACCACAAAATGGCAGCACTGGGATTTTAACCCAGATATGTTTGTCTCCAAGGCTCAAACTCTTTCCTCTGGGATTATTACTATTTATCAATATATTTTTGCCCTTTTTCTGGTGAGAAAAACCTGAGTGCTTGTGGCAAGCCCTCTACTATGGCTACTTTAGTATGACAAGGGCCCAGAGCAAGAATGAACTGGTCCAGGAACAGTGAAGCCAAACCCTTGCCCGTCCCTCACGTGACCTTTGATGACCCAGCCCCAGCCCATTTCTCCCGGGTCATCTCCTGCAGGTCTTGCTGTCTCCCCAGCAGGCCACCATCTTTTCTTGTTTCTACACCTTTGCACATGTTTTGGGTCAAGTGGGAAAAGTCAGATAGAACTAGGTTCAAATATCAGCTCAGCCACCACGTCCCTGCTGTGTGACCTTGGACAAGTCACTTAACCTCTCTGAGTCTCACTTTGCTCAGTGGAGCACCTTCCTGCCACACTGTAGACTGATTAACGTGCATTTTGTGGAAGGAAGGAAGGGAGGGAAGAATGAAGGAAGTATTTATTTATTGTGTACCTACCATGCACCAAACCTTGTGAGAGGTGCCAGGGAGACTGCTTTCCTGGAGATTTTTCTCAAAAGGCCAAGAATGTGATTGATTGCCACAGGAAGTTAAGGAACAGTCTTTGTAACTTCGGGAAGGATTTCTTCTGAGCTAGCCTTAAAAGTCTTTCTCAATTTCACCTGCTGGTGAAAGTCACCCTAATTTGACGAAAGAGGGAAGGGAGTCCGGAGACTTGCCCCAGGTCACTCAGCTAGTAATGGTGGATGGAGGCCGGATTTGAACCCACAGTCTGCTTTCACTGGCCACACCCCGGTTCTCTGTGGCGTCCCCAGCGCTTAGCCGAGAGCCTGGCACATAGCTCAAGGATTCAGAAGCTGCCAGTGGTTAAGGCTGTGATGAAAAGAAGATGGAGGAAGCTGGTGAAGGCGAGACTGGGAGACGCTCTGAGGTGGGTGAAGAGAGGGCGGCCCAGTCCTGCCCAGCCCTGCAGGGCCCTGGCTGGGTCCCCTCCACAGGAGTGCCCCCGGCCCAAAGAACCTGGGGGAGCCTCTTGCGTGCAACTGTTTGTGGGATGAATGGAAGAGCAAACACACTCCAGTCTTTTCCAGCCTGAGCTCTCAGCCCACTCCAGCGCTTCTCAACCCCCACCCCCACCCCCAGCGTCTCACCGGGAGAGGGATGGGAGGGAGCAGGCAGAGGAGTGAACAGAGGCACGCTCAACAATTCCTTGAGGTCTGCTTTGCTTTCCTGAGAAACCTTATGAATTTTGCATTCCACTGCCCAATATATCTGTTTGTTTTAATAGAACCCAATTCCCTCCCCATCTGCATAAAGGGTCGGAGTCAACTGATTGCAGAGAGCGTTCCCAGCACGCGGCTTCCCACACTCCCCCGGACGCCCAGGACAAGCCGCAGGAAGCACCCTTCCTCCACGCGGGCCTGCGTGAGCCGGGCTCTCAGAAGCCCTCTACCCACTGGCTCGTGCTACCTCACGGTCGGTACTGTGTCTCAGTATCACAGCCATCCGTTTCTGTGGCTGCCCCCCGGAGCCTGAGCAGGTGGCCCGTGCACGGAAAGGTGAGTGAACGAATGAATGGGAGGGGTGCTGGGCCTTTGGGGGCTGTGGCAGGCAGAATATGGCCCCCAAAGATGACTGAATCTTAACCGACACCCCCTCCCCCGAACCGGGGAACACGTTCCCTTACAGGGCCAAACGGACTTTGCAGATAAGATTAAGTTAAGGGGTGGGAGGAAATTCTGCCTGTGAGCAACAGACCCTCCTTCCCAACTCCGGATTTCCAAAACGTGCCCCCCTGCCTGCCCCTCACTTTGTGTAAGCCAGTTCCTGGCAAGACATATATATCCTACTGGTTCTGTTCCTCTGGTTGAACCCTGACCAAGAGGTACAGGGTCCAGGGAAACTGGCCTCTGGGGTCTGTGTTTGGGAGACCACAGAGAATGGGGTTGTGGTGGGCAAAAGAGAGGCAGCCCAGGACTAGTCTAGAAGCTCTGGTGCCCCTCTGAGGGAGCCTGTGTAGGGCTCAGGTCTTCAGTGACAGGAGGTTGGGGGTGGGGCGGCGGTGCAGGGGCCCCCAGGCAGCTGAGCAAACACTGGTGGGGGGAGCTGGGGTGGGGAGGGTGCTGGAAAAGCCAGGCCCACCCTTGCCA
Organism: Cabassous unicinctus; assembly: GCA_029593785.1. Taxonomy (NCBI): domain Eukaryota; kingdom Metazoa; phylum Chordata; class Mammalia; order Cingulata; family Chlamyphoridae; genus Cabassous; species Cabassous unicinctus. The sequence goes on along the minus strand of JAQZBX010029419.1, from coordinate 13,838 downwards.
AAGTCTGCTCATGTGACCAGCCCTGCAGCCGGCCTTGGCCCCAGGGACACTGCGGAGGACAAGATGCAGCCCCTGCCCGTCTGGAGCTTGCAGTCCAATGGGAGGCGAGTCAGAACAGCCTCAAGAGCAGTACCTGGTTCGCAGAAACACCTGCAGGAGGAAATACCGAGCAGGCCTGGCCAGTGGAGGCCCCAAAATGAGGCGATTCAGAGGGAAGGGATGGCTTGGGGAGGCATGGGAGTAGGGAACTGGGCTGGGGAAGGACCGAGAAGGGACCCAGACTTGGGGGGTAGGGGTCAGGAAGAGAAAAGGGGGGCAGACCCCCTCCCCGAAGGGGGGAGCCCTGTGGAAGGGGGCAGGGGTGGAAGCGTTCTTTTCCTGCCTCTCCTCTCTCCCCCCATCCCCCACCCCACCTTCAGAATAACTCCTTTCAAAGGGCAACTCCTCCCCCCTCCCCCAGAGTAATCAGAGCTGGGATCTCTGCCCCCACTTTCCCCAAACCCCTGTTTCTCCTCAGACCTCTCCAGGGCTGTGGTTTCAGCAAACAATTTGGATCCTTCTAGAGCTTGGGAGAGGAGGCCTCCACCCCTTCCTTCTTAGTGATGGCAAGAAATGCTTGGCATTCCTGAGCAAAGAGGGCCAGGGGCCATTCCTCAGCACTGGGACAAACCCAGAGGAGCGAAATTCATCTCAGCCCAAACACCCCCTCCCATGCTCCCTCAGCTGCCTGTGTCCCCGCCCCACCCCCATATGGGGTGCCTATGGGACAACCCCTGGAACCTGCAGGGGGTCGCAGGGAAGGAGGCCCTGGGGTTCCTAGAGTGTCAGAGAGCAAGTTGTCGGAGCTTCCCTCCCAGGGAGGCTAGGTGCCTCGTGAGAGGAGGCTCCCCCAAGGAGGCTCCAAACAGGTTTGTTGAAGGCGGGGGTGGGGGTGGGGGGGGACGTGGGAGGGGGTGTTGCCAAACGGTGCGAGGAGGACGGGGAGTGCGGGGCAGGGGAGAGGGAACTTCTGTGATGTGTGCATGAAGCTGCCCGGATACCTGTCCTCACACAACGCTGCAACAGAGGCACCTCCCACCACTTCCCTATATCACAGAGAAGGGGCCAAAGCCCAGAGAGGTTGAGTAAGTTGTCCAAGGACACACAGTGGATAAGTGCAGCTGCCTGCGTTTGGGCCCAGCCTATGTGGCTGCAGGGTCCCCGCTTTTAAGCACTCTATGCATTGCCCGTGGAGGAGGGAAGAGAAGCAAAGGCCAGGAGTCGGGGAGTGAACGTGGGGTTGAGCAAAACGAGAAGGCTGTGGGGCTGTGGGGCTGTGGGTGGTGGGGGCGGGGCAGGGCATAGAGAGGCCAGGCAGGTGGGCGGTGCCATGCTGGGGGGTGGGGCGCCCCTGGGAGGCCCAGTGAGAGGTCTCCACTTTCATATGCCCTGTCCACCCAGCTTCCAGGTAAGATGTCCTTGGAGAAACGGTTCACTGTTCTTAAATATATTGAAAAACCACAGAATTAGCTGACTGCTAAAGCCCTTCTGACAGTAGGATTTTAGGGTGCCCAGGCCTGCTCTGAGATGGGAGAACTGCCAATCAGTGTACCCCTGAAGTGGATGGGGGCAGAGTGGGGGAGCAGCAGGGATACTGGGGTGAGACTCAGACCCTAAACCCCACTCAGCAAACAGTGAGCCAAATAGTAGCCCTAAGTGCTCTGAGCCGCAGAGGACAACGCCCTGTCCACCGCAGCGTGTTGGGGGGTCAGTATTTACAGTACCATTTGTTCATGACATCTGTGACTCACCTGATACCTAATTCCATGTGATCTTCACACAAACCCACAAGGCAAGGTTTGTAAACCTCAGCTGAAAGATTAAAAACCCAAGAAACAAGACACTGAGTTAAGAAGCAGCTTGCTCAAGAGCCATCGGCCAATAAGGGGAACAACCAAGACCTTGGTCCTTTCTGCCTGCCTCTCAAAAGAATGCATTTGTAAACATGCAGCACTATTTGTCTTGTGTCTCTCAGGATCCTATTCCCACTAGTACTGCCAGTATTGACCAAGGATGCTTCTATTGCGTTCTTACTGTGGTCAAGCACCATGCTTAATGCTTTACAGACATGAATTCAGTCCTCATGACAAGTCTATCCATGAATTAGGTGATATTGTTGTTCCCATTTTACAGATGAGAAAACAGAGGCTCCCTTTAACACAGGACCCACAGGAAGAGGCAGAGCAGGGCTCTGAACCTGAAACCAGCCCTCTCACCCCAGGGTCCTAATCAGTAACCAAGAGGCTGGTTCCCATCGCCCTCCTCAGCCTCCCTCTCTGCCATTCTCCCCTCTGCATTGTGAGGCTGTGGGCTCTCCAGCCCCCCAGCAGGTTGTAAATTCCTCTGGCAGTAGAGCCCACAGCCTCATCCACACGGTGATCCACCATGAATCCCTCTGTGCACCTGCTGAGGGCTCCACAAATGTGTTAAATGACTTCTATAGCATCCACCTTTTCTACAGCGTCTGGGGGTTTTCAAAGGATTGTGATGAGTGGGAAGAGCATGGGCTGTGAGACCACACAGACTGGGCTCAAATTTTAGCCCCACCACTTCAGGACACTGTGGGCTTGACCTCAACCTCCTCATCTGTAAAGTGGGGTTAACAAAACTCACTCCCAGGATTCCTGAGAAGGTTAAATGAGACGAGGCTTGTAAGTCCTTTCCCCTGTGCAGGGTGTGGGGACAGAAGAATGCACCCCCCCAAGATGTCCATGTCCTAATCCTTCCTGTGAGAGTGCTGGCTCACAGCAAACGGGACCTAAGCCTGCAGATGGAATGAAGGCTGCTAGTCATCTGACTTTAAATGTTGGGAGATGGTCCTGAATTATCTCCATGGGCCTAAAGTAATCACAGAGGTCCTTAAAAGTGGAAGAGGGAGAGAGTCAGAGGAAGATGCAACTATGGCAGAACCATCAGAGATGCAGCGCCGCTGGCTCTGAGAATGGGGAAGGGGTCCGTGACAAGGGATGCAGGAGGCCTCTTGGGAGCTGGAAAAGGGAAGGAGGCGGCTTCACCCCTCCAGCCTCCAAAAAGAAGTGCAGCCCTGCTGACACCTGGGTGTCAGCGCAGAGTGAGCCACGCCAGACCTCTAACCTACAAACTAAGACCGTAAGTTCATGTTGCTTAAACCTCCACGTGTGTGCTTATGCGTTACGGCAGTGTAGACAATGAATTCCCAGGGTCTCCGCAAATGTCCATTCCCTTTCCTACCTCTGGCTCCTTTGGTCCCCTCATCTACTCCATCACACAGGGCAGCAGGTCTCTTATACCCGCCTCTTACATGACACAGCAGGCATTCCAGGTCCTGCAGCCAAGTAGGAGTGAACGCAAGCCATAGGCTCTAACATGCGGCACCGGCACCGCCTCTCCCCATGGCCATCCAGGGGACGGGAGACTTGAGAGCCATGCCAGCGTGTGGGGGGGTTCTTCTGCTCCCCATCCTGCCTCGGCAGAGCCGTTCTTTCCCCACCCAGCTGCAGTTCCTGCCACCCCCTATCCCCCAGCTCCTTTCCCTTTTGCACCCTTGTCTTCCAAGAAGGGGACCATGGACCTTGAAGCTGTCTCTGCCCAGAGCCCAGGGTGGTGCCGACACCCAGGAGGGGTGCAGTGGAAATGGGGTTCTCCTCTCCTGCTCACCCAGTCACAGCCCAGACCCCTGACTCTCCACCCTCCTGGAGAAGCCCCACCCAAGTGTCCCCAGAGCCCCGGGAGCCTGCACAGGCTGCCTGGCTGGACAGGAGTGGGAGGGGAGCTGCCTCCCCCATGGCAGCTGACAGGGTCAGAGGTGATGCTGCACTTCCTGCCGGGCCCCTGGGGAGCCACCCCCCTCAGAGGGGCCAGCTGGGTCTCTGTGAGCTCCAGGGGGAGAGGGGAGGCAGGAGAGGACAAGGGGGAGAGAGGGGAAGCGGTGTGTCAGGGGGAGGAGGAAAAATAGGGCAAAGGGGAAGGGAGGCAGAGGGAGTTGGGAAATGTGGAAAAAGTGAAACAAAGAGATAGAGGAGAGAACCAGAGACAGAAGGTAAGAGAAAAATAGAGATAGACACGTCGAGGTAGAGGCAGAGAGAAAAGTCAGAAAAATAGAAGAAAAGCAAGTTAGATAGAAAAAATTGGTAAGAGAGTGAGAGAAAAAGAATGACATGAAGAGGAACAGACGTAGGCAGAGACCCAGAGAGAAATAGAATGTGCCAGCGAGACCCAGAGAAAACCCCCGAGACCCCCGGAGTAGGAGTTTCTTTTGGTCTTCCTGTCTGCTGAGGGGCCTGGAGGTCTGGGTGTCAATGCCAGCTGACAGCCTGGGTGGGACCAGCCTGCCTGCCCATTACAGCCTGGAGGCAGCTGGCTGGGCCCCAGGAAGGAGTGGTCAGTCCCCAAGCCATTCCCATCCCCTGGGCCCTTGACTTGTGACAGGCTCTTGGGAAAGCCCCTCTCCTACCATTCCTCGAGCACAGTTCAGGCATTCTTAAGGGTCTCCATTTATGCCCGTGGGCCAGGGAAATTTCTCAGGGGAGCATGGAAGAATTTAAATCAGTCATTCCGACTTTATGGTGGAGTCTGGGCGTTGATGTTAGGCCAACCTGAGTTCAAGTTCAGACTCTAATATCTACTTGCTGTGTGACCTTGGGCAATGACCTCCGTTCTCTGAATTGTTTGTCCCCAAGTGTGACTGAGCTCCCTTGCACGGCTTTGTTTCTCATCCCTGCACACCTGGAAGGAGACCTCAGGGGTTTGCATCCTGCCATCTGCAAAACCAGTTCGCCTCGGTGAGTCATGAGATTTTACTGAAGGTTTGGTGGCAACAGGAGGAAGTTACGTTGCATAATATCCAGAACATTTAACAAAAATCTCCTTAGCCAGCCCAATTCTCCCCACACTCTCTCCTGCTGAGCCTTTCGCCACCATTTCGGAGGCAGCCGCTCCACTCTCCCTGGCGCTGGCATTTTGACCTTTCGATTCCTTTCTTCCTCTTAAGCAGGACAGTCTGGGTCTCTCGGTTCTTGGAATCTTTTAGCCGTATCCCAGGAAGGAGTTTAGCAGCATTGCTGAGAGAACGTCTTTCCAGTCAGACACACTGTTCACATCTCAGCTCTGCCTCCTGCTTACTGTGCGACCTTGGTTTAGGGCTTCACCTCCATAAGCCTCACTTTCCTCACCTGTAAAATGGGTTGATACTAACAGTGCCTACCAGAAAGAACTGTTGTGAGGATTAAATGAGTTAATACATGTAAAACACTCAACGACATTTTCTGGCACATAATAAACATGCAATAAATGTTAACTATTATTATTACCACCTCCTAAGTCAATAGGAGGCATCAGCCTGGCGGCCACTGCAGTGGCCAGGGAGTCCAGAGCCCAGGGGCAGAGAAGCTGGGCCCAGCGACAGGGAGGTGGCGCTTCTTCCCCAGAGCTGTGCCGTAGTGTGGTTTGGGGTTGCTTCTTGCCGAGTAGCCTCCAAACCTGCCTCCAGGATCCCCTCCTTGGTCCTGTTAGCTTCTTAGTAGCCTTCAGTCCAGCCCTGTCAGCACCACCTGGAAACTCATTAGGAAATGCAAATTCCCGGGCCCCACCCCAGCCCTGCTGAATGGGGCACTCTGGGGGTGGGCCCGGCCACCTGGGCTCTCACAGGCCCTCCGGGTGACTCTGAGGCTTGCTCAGGTTTGAGAGTCACTGCACCAGGAAATCCTTTTTCTAGTGAAACTACGCAGAGCGGGTTCAACTGTTTGCCCCTGAGACTCCGGCCCGACTCGCCTCCTCTAAGGCTCGGGGAAGTAATAGGGCAGCACGTTTGAAAGTTCTGACACACCTGGGTGCTTGGTGCAACCTTAGTGAACTTCCTTTCAGGACATTGCATTTTGATTCAAAAGGTGTTTTTCTGTTTGTTGGACATGGAGGGAGATTTTTTTAAAAGTTCTTCAGAACTTGTTGGGGTGGGTGTCGTATCAAGTTGCTAAAAACAACAGGAGAGGAAAAGCAAAACGCTGAGTGGGGAGAGTGCTGCATCGGGGAGAAGCGGCTGGGGTGCTCGGGGAGGGGCTCCCTGGGGGGGGGTCTTGGATTACATCTGAGGAGGTGAATGTATTAACCAGCACTCTGCTCTTCTGCAAGTGACGGGTACCTAACCCAACCAGGTTGAATAAACTCCTGGCTCACATCAGTGCAATTCCAGGGGTAGATCTCTAGTTTCAGGCATGGCTGGACCCAGGATCACAAATACGCAATGTCAGGAGGCTTGTGTCTCCACCCATCTCTAAATTCTGTTTTCCTCCTATTGGCTTCACTCTGAGGCAGGTCCTCTCTGCACAGTGGCTCAAACGATCCCCAGAATGATGATATTAAATTCCATCAGTCAGGAAGCAGCTGTGGCTCAAATGGTAGGGCTCCCGTTTACCATATGGGAGGTCCCGGGTTCAGTTCCCGGGGTCTCCTGGTGAAGGCAAGCCGGCCCGTGTGGCACGGTGAGCTGGTGCAGCAAGATGATGCAACAAAGGGAGACAAGCAGACACAGAAAAACACGGCAAATGGACACAGTGAGCACAAGCAGCAAGGGGGGGATAAATAAATAAAATAAATCTTAAAAAAAAAAAAAATTCCATCAGTGTAGCAAACTCAGGAAAAATCCAGAATTAACCCTGAGTGCACCAGCTTGAGTCACATGCTCGTCCCTGAACCTATCACAGATGGCCAGAGGAAGGCAGAAAGAATTGGCTGAACCCAGGGCCATGTGTCAATCCTGGGAGCCTGCGAGCAGACTCAACTCCACAGGAACAAACGGTCCAACAGTGGGAGAGAGGTAGTTTCCCATATGGAAACTGGGCTCTTTCCCAAAGGAACAGGAGTGGGGATTCTGGGAAGATAAAAACCAAAACACATCTACCCCACCAAAGAACACCTGACCTGGCAATACAGAGGAAGGAGACAATCTCAGGAGAAAGGAACAACGTATGACGTATCTATTGCTGTATAACAGATTTCCACAAACCCAGCAGATTACAACTAACATTTATTATCTCACAGTTTCTGTGGGTCAGGAATCCAGACACAGCGTAGCCGGGTCTTTTGCTTCGGGGTCTTTCAAGGTGGAAATCAAAGTGTCGGCTGGGGCTGCAGCCTCATCTGAAGGGTCCGGTTCCAAGTTCACGGGGCTGTCGGCAGAATCCAGCGTGCCGTTGGAGGACTGAAGGCCTCGGCTTCTTGCTGCTTGTCACCTGGCGGCCACTCCCAGTTCCTTGCCACGTGAGCCCCCAACATGGCTGCCTACTTCATCAACACCAGTAAGACGGAGTGTGCTATGAATGCAAGGGGTTGAGACTAGGGTTGTATATGAGGACTGTATTTTATGCTTGAAGCTTCTGTAAACCTACAACTTCTAATAAAAAAATTTTAAAAATAAAAAAATAGAGAGTGTCCTCACGGGAAGAGCATCACCATCTTATGTAATGCAGTCCCATACAGGTAATCATGTCTATCCCATCACCTTCACTATATGCTATTGGTTAGAAGCAAGTCACGGTCCTACCCACACGCTAAGGAGAGGGTTACATGAGGGCGTGAGTACTGGAGGTGGACACTGTGGTGGGCACCCCAGAGTTCATCTACTGCAGACGTGAGCAGTGACCTAGAGTTGAGAATGGGCAGAGCATATGCAGGAATAGATAAGTGGGCCATGAGAAGAGGTCCACAGAGTGAAGCTGCTCTTCAAAGTAAGAAATCTTGTCTTGTTCTTTGTGGCTTTGCTCAGTGCCCAGCCCAGACCCTGGCACATAGTAGGCCCTTAGCAAGCTTTTGTTGATTGACATAGCCAAACTTTCACTCAGTTTGCATTTACTGAGCCCCTACTATCCACTTATACATGTGTAATAAAGACTGCTTTGCCATCAAGAACTCACTGGAATAATGAAGAGTGGCTGAGTAGCACTTTATGGTTTACAAAACCCTTTTACATGTCCTGTCCCATGATCTTCAGAACCAACCAGCGTGTGGATGCTATTTCCTCCATCACGCACTTGAAGAAATTGGAGTTCAGAGGGATAAAGATGCCCATGTGAGGCCATTGACTAGGTCAGCAGCTGGACTCCCTTCCCAGTGCTCTCTCCCTGGAACCCTGCTGCACAGCATGCATCAGGCCCTAACCTCAGGACACCCTGCCTGGGGCCTCTTCCCTCATCTGGCTGAGTTTGGGGAGAGTGCCTCAGGAGATGCTGGGGTATGGGAGCCGGGCCAAGGCCTGAAATATGTCTTTTGTCTCCACCACAGGCCCGATAAGAAAGTGACCACATTCCTCTTTGTGTCACTTTCTTGTTCAAAAGAGGAACACGGTCGTGGGTGAAAAGGGAAGATATGGAAAGAACTGCCGCAAGGGGCTCTGGACATGGAGGATGGGAGAGCAGACTGAGCCCACCAGCTGTCGCCTCAGGGTCCCATCTCCTGCTCTTGGTTCCTGAGGCTCCCTCTCGAGTTGTACATTCCTGTTTGCTCCCTTCCTTCTGGAAAGGTAGTTGACCCTCTGGGTCCATGTCAGTCCACGTGCAGGCCATTCCATTTGGAAGGTTGTCTGCTGGGCACAGCTCTCACGCAGCCTTCTGCCTCCTGGGGCCACAGCTGTTATTCGTTTTGCATTTTGGGATTTTTTTTTTATAATAAACTTTGTCTTTATTTTTTTATTATAAATGACAACAGAACAAATGAGCTATATGATACTACATTTTGGGATTCTAAGTTGGTTTGGGTTTTCCCAAAAGCAGATCCTGAAACAAGGCTTTGAATGCAAGTAGTTTATTTTGATTCTGATCCCAGGTGACTTAGGTGAGTGAGTGGGAAAGTGAGAGAGGGACAGGAAGGCAACTGAGACAGTGTGTGCTACCCAGCAAGCTTCCACGGTGGGCAACTGAAGCTTAGTCCTGCCGGGGGCCTCTGGGAGCCAGGGTAGTGCACAAGGGTGTGGGAGCTGGGGTGACAATGTTGAGAGCTGTTCCCAGAGGGCATTATTTTCCAGCACTTCCAACCCGGCCCGGAGCTCAGGCATCGCTGACACCTATAACCAGAGAGCCCACCAGCAGTGACGTGGTAGTGGCAGTAGCAAATCCAACCTGGGTGCACAAAAATAGTAAGTGACCAGGGGTTATGGGTGGATAGCAGCAGTGTCTGCTTCAGTAAGATTTTTTTTTTTTTGAACAAAGGACTTCACTGCTAAGTATTAAAATTGAAAACCTCTGATATAAACCAAAACCCCATTTTACATATGGGCTCATGGGGTCTTAGAGATGGCAAGGGATGCCACATACTTACCAGCGAGTTAAGAACCAGGACCAGAACCCAGAAACCACCTATCTAATCTGAGTCCAAGGCTTTTTCCACTCTTTTAATTTGAAATAATTATAGATTCACAGGAAGTTGCAAAGAAATGCACAGGGAAGTCCCATGTACCTTTCCCCTCTCCCAGTGTTAACATATTGTATAACTATCACACAGTACAAAACCAGAAAATTGGCATTGGTAAAATCCACAGAGCTTATGCAGATTTCTTCAGTTATACATGCATTCATTAATGTGTGTGTAAGTGTACGTGTGAAGTGGCCATGAAACATTATCCCAGGTGTAGCTTTGTGTAATCACCACGACAGTCAAGGCCCTTCACTATACCATCACCACAAGGCTCCTTTTTTGTGGACACCCTTACAGCTGCCCCACATTCCCCATTCCTAACACCTGGCACCCCTTGTCCCCCCACCTCTATAATGACGTGTTATTTCATGAGTAGTTGTGTTAGTCAGCCAACACCAGGGGTGTTGATGCAAAGTACCAGAAATCTGTTGGCTTTTATAAAGGGTATTTATCTGGGGTAAAAACTTAGTCACAAGGCCCTAAAGAGTCCAACTCAAGGTACCATAAGAGGTACTTTCTCACCAGAGTCAGCTGCCACGTGTTGAAGCAAGATGGCGGGCGATCCCTGCCTGGTCTCTCCTTCCTTCTTCCTCTTAAGGCTCTGTGGACCCAGTTTCTTCGGATCTCAGCTGTAGGCTGGCATAGGGCTCGCCTCTCAGGGCTTCCTATATCAGTCAGGCATAGGGTTCGTTTCTTTGCAGGTTATCAGCTGCTCAGCTGGGGTGTTCTCCTCAGCTGCAAACTGTCAGGCGAATGCCCCATCTCTCCCCAGGGCACCAGGATCAAACATGACAGAGCTCTCTCCTTTTCCATGCCCATGGAGCTCTCTCTCTTCCTGTGTGTCTTGGGTGATTGTCCATTTATATCAGCCCACTGAGGGGGCAGGGACTCAATCTGAGTCATGCCCTTCTGATGTGGCCGAAGCAAAGCCCTAATCGTAAAGTAATTTAATCAAAGACATCTCAGCTGATTCTACAATCAAAGGGTATCACACCCAGAGGAATAGATTAATTTACAAACATAATCTCTCTTTTGGGGATTCATAAATAATCTCAAACTGCCACTGTAGTGTAGACAAGGAATCATGCAGTATGTATCCTTTTGAAATTGGCTTTCTTTTCTCAGTATAATTTCTTGAAGCTCAGCAAAGGAGTGTCTATCTAGAGTTCATTTCTTTTCATTGCTGAGTAGTGTTCTGTGGTATGGAGGTACCAGAGCTCGTTTAACCTTTCATCCATTGAAGGAAATTTGGCCTGTTTCCAGTTTGGGGCTGTTATGAATAAAGTTTCTCTGGACACTTGTGTACAAGCTTCTGTATTGTGGTAGATGGAATAATGGCCCTCAAAGATATCCACATGTGTAGCCGTTGGCCAATTTAATGTAATTATGAATTCCAAAAATATAATTGGATCATGCTTGTAAACTGTTCTGTTAATCTGGGCATGATTAAGTTATGATTAGGGCATTGACTGGGCCACATCAGTAGGGCGTTGAGCCCCACCCCTTGGTGGGTGGGGAATCAAATATAAAAGGCATGGCAAGAACAGAGTTGAAGCCGTTTTTGAGAAGCAGTTTTGATGTTGGAAAGAAGGCCCCAGGAGAAGAGAAGCGCGCCGTTCTCCTGATCATCTACAGCTGACCTTGTGGAGGAACCAGGAGCTAAGCCCAGAGAGAAACGCAGCCCTGGGAAGAGAGGAACACAAGAAGCCTGAAGCCTGGCAAACGTCGGCAGCTGTCTTGCTGTAACACGTGGCAATGGACTGTGGTAAGAGAAGAAACATAACGCTATATGGCCTGGTATCTGTGGACTTCTACCTCAAATAAGTACCCTTTATAAAGACCAACCCATTTTTGGTATTTTACATTAGCACCCCTTTGGCTGACTAATACAACATGCTAGTCCTTGGAACTTATGGATGTTAACTTACACAGTAAAAGGGACTTTGCAGGTATGATTAATTTAAGTGTCTTGAAATGGGAACATTCTCAGGGTTATCTAGGTAGCCCAATCTAATCACATGGTTCCTTAAGATCATAGAACCTTTCCCAAACTCAGCGAAGATGTGGCTATGAATGAAAAGTCAGAGGGATGCAACCTGAGCCAGACTCAACCCACCTTTGCTTTCTTTGGATATGGAGAAAGAGGACCATGTGCCAGGGTCTGTGGGTGGCCCCTGGAAGCTGGAAAAGGGAAGGAATGGGATGCTACCCAGAGCTTCCAGGAAGGAATGCATCCCTATTGACACCTTGATTCTAGCCAGGAGCCCTTTTTGGGCTTCTGACCTCCAGAACTGTAGGAGTATAAATTTTTTGTTGTTTTAAGTTGCTGAGTTCATTATGGCACCAATAGAAAAACAATATATGCGTGATAATTAATTTTCACTTCTCTGAGATAAATGCCTAAGAGCTGAGTCACATGGTAAGTCCATTTTTAGTTTCAAAAAGAACTGCCAAACTATTCTTCAGAGTGACTGCACTATTTTACATTCTTACTAGCAATGTGTGAGTGAACCAGTTTCTCTCTCTGCATTCTTACCAATATTCGGTGTTATCACTATTTTTATTTTAGAAATTCTGATAGGGCAATAGTAATAGCTGATTGTAGTTTTTGTTTGTTTGTTTTTTAGGAGGTACTGGGGATTGAACCCAGGACCTAGTAAGTGGGAAGCAGGTGCGTAACTACTGAGTTACATCCGCTCCCCAGCTGGTTGTAGTTTTAATTTACATTTCCCTAATGGATAATGATATGGAACATCTTTCAGGTGCTTATTAGCCATCTATTATCTTTTTCAGTGAAATGTCTGGTCATGTCTATTGTGCATTTTCCAATTTGATTGTTTGTTAAACATGGAATTTTGAGAGTTCTTGATATATTCTAAATATAAGTTCATAGTTGCATATGTAATTTCCTAGCAGTCTACAATATTCATGCTCAACAGAATCTTTTGCAAAGCAAAAGTTTTTTATTTTGATGAGGTCCAATTTATCAATTTTTCCCTTTATGGATCATGCTTAGTGTCAAATCTAAGAACTCTTAGGTCCTGAAGATTTTCTCCTATGTGTTTTACTAGAATTTTTATAGTTTTACATTTTATACTTAAATACATGATCCATTTTTAGTTAATTTTTACATAAGGTGCAAGGTTCATTTCATTTATTTATTTATTTTCCTATAGATGTCTAATTGGTCCAGCACCCTTTGTCGAAAAGACTGTTTCTCTTCCATTGAATTGCTTTTGCTCCTTTGTCAAAAATTAGCAGGGCAGGATTTCATCAAAATTTGAAACTTTTGTGCATCAAATCAAAGGACTTTATTAAGAAAAAGAAAGACAGCCTGCATAATAGGAGAAAATATTTGGAAACTATGTATCTGATATGGGGTTGATATTCAGAACATAAATTACTTCTACAACTCAACAAAAAGACACACCCGGGAAGCGGGTGTGGCTCAGTGGATAGAGGCCCCGTTTACCATATAACCAAAGAAGATTTACAAATGGCCATCAGGGAAGTACAAATCAAAACCACAATGAACAAAAAAATTAAAAAAATAACAACAACAACAACAAAACCACACAATGAGGGAAGAGGATATGGCTCAAGCGATTGGGCTTCCACCTCCCACATGGGAGGTCCGGGGTTCGGTTCCCCGTGCCTCCTGGAGAAGGTGAGCTGGCACAGCAGGCAGGAGCAGGGAGCTGACTTAACAAGATGATGCAACAAAAGAGATACAAAGAAGAAAGACAGGGAGAGACACAACAGACCAGGGAGCTGAGGTGGCTCAGGGGATCGAGCACCTCTCTTCCACATGGGAGGTCCCAGGTTCCGTTCCAGCGCCTCCTGGAGAGATGACAAGCAGACACAGAGAGCACACAGCAGATGGACACAGAGAGCAGACAGTGACTACAAACAAGGTAGCGGGGATAAACACATAAAATCTTAAAAAAAAAAAAAAAAAAAGGCAACGAAGCGGATGTGACTCAACCACTTCGGCACCCACCTAGCACATAGGAGGTCCCGGGTTCGGGTTCCGGTGCCTCCTAAAAGAAGATGAGCAGATGCCACCTCCCATGGCAACAGAGTTAAACGCTGCCTCCTGCCGCCACAGAGCTAGACTCCACCCCCACCACAACAAGCAAAGGCCCCAAACCAGCAGAGGCTGCAGCCCATGGGGAGCAGATGTGGCTCAGTCCGTTGGGCACTCGCCTCTCCTGTGGGAGGTCCTGGGTTCGGTTCCCGATGCCTCTTGGAGAAGACGAGCAAACAATGAGTGAACCATCTAGGGGAAGGCGGGGGGCAGGATAAATAAAGAAAATTAAAAAAGAAAAAAAACACAAGGAGATACTGTCTCCTATAGAATGGCTACTATATGGCTACTATTAAAAAAAAAAAAACAATAAAATTTTTTTTTTAAAAAG
>JAQZBX010029418.1:0-27304 GCA_029593785.1 Cabassous unicinctus | reverse complement strand
CACTCTGCTTGTAAGGGACTCCAGTAATAGGATTAAGATCCATCCTGATTGAGGTGGGCCACACCTTAATTGAAGTAACCTCATCAAATGGTCCTGCTTACAATGGGTTCCTACCCACAGGAATGGATTAAGTTTAAGAACATATTTTCCTGTGATACATATAGCTTTAACCTACCACACCATCTTTCTCTGTATGTGACTTATTCACCTCCCTGGTGATTATCTCCTACTTCTGTTACTGTTGAGATTTCTTGGGCCCATTCTCAATCATCACTGCTCACAATTAGTATCAGGTAGTCCTGAATTATGGAGCTTCAGTTGCTAAAGCTCCCTAAATTGACAAATTCATATTTGACAGACTCAGCATATACCTCACAGGGTTGTTATGACAAATAAATAAGATAATGTATGTGGAGGCACATGCAGTCTCTAAAAAATAGTTAGCAGTTAAGAAATGCTTTTTCCATGAATCAACCTTTCATGCATTTATTTCATCTCCTCTGCCTAGCTCTGCCACTCTGCTTCCTCTTCTTTTCTCCATCATCATGTCCTTTGTCTCTTGCCCTTACTTGTGGAACACTCCTGCTGACAACACTATGCCCATCTCTGGATCTATGGCCCCAGCATTATCAATACCTTTCTTCTCTTTGTCTGACTTCCTGTTCATTCATACATGCACAACCCAGGGTTTTCTCCTATTAACTCTTTGTTTAGTTAGCATAAGGGGAGGCAGAGCAAAATAGCTCAGCCAGCTACAATAGCAGAATCGCCTCTGGCATCCACGGTGTTACAGAGATGAAGTTGGATACCTTGTATATCCTACACATGAACAAATACTCTTAGAAATGTTCCAGATATTGAGATTTTGAAAAAACAAAAAGCAAAGCAAAGGAAGAGTAGAAAAAAATATAGAAAAAAAATAAACTACAAGGTCAAAGAAGGTATAAAGAAAAATAAATGAAGAAAGATAATAAGAATTACTTTTAAAAAGGAAAAGTAGGAGAAAAGTTAATTTCACTTTTTTGTTGTTGTTGTTTATACAAGAATTAAGGATTGGAAAGTTGCAGCATAAAAGAAGAGCAGAGAAGATAGTGCTGGATGAAAGTTGCCTTGAAGAAGCATGAGAGAATGGACACTATGGTGGGAAAAGAGTAAAAGACCATAATCCTGACAATGGAAAGTCTAAATTGTTTTTCATTTTCTTCAGGTCCTTGCTTCTTCACACATCCTAATGGCCAAATAACTCAATCTTTGGTTTACTGATAGAAGTGAGACTACTGAGAATATTTATTTTGCTTAAATTCCTTGTGTGTCCTGTTGTTCTACCTATGCTCTTAAACACACCTCCAATCTTCAAAGGAATATGTAACACATTATTTTGGGGCTGCTACCTTAACTTTCTTTGCCCTTTATTCCATTCTTTTTTTCTTCAATTTTCTGCCCCCATAATTAACATTTGTCTTCAAAAGCCATATCCAGTATGTGGTCAGCAGTTTTGAATGTCTCTAAGTATAATACATATAGAAGCACTATTATAAATATTTGAACAACTATTACTATTATCCTGAATGATGAGTAAATGCTAGGTGACAGGGAATATTGTCGTATTTCTTGTGCTCACTCTGCCACGACAATAACTTCATGAACATTTTATAATGAAGAATGGACTAAATAATGACCCAAATAAAATTTTAATTTTCTTTCATTTTAAATCTATTGAGTAGTTATTATGCTTAGCTCTTTAAAAGGATAAAATAGTGGTTTCCATTATTCACAAAAGAATTACATTTGTGTAGATACTATTGTGCAATTATTCCATATATCTTTTCTCTGACAATTAAGGAGTTTTTAATAGAGTCAATATAAAATGAGACTTTGAATGCTGATGAAGTCAAATAACAATAAGCAGGGATGGTTCAGAAAGAATATTCATTACCGGAAGACAGTGGAAATGTGTTTATGGAAGAACTGATCACAGAGTCAAAACTGGCATTTTTCAGTGAAATTGGTGCATTTCTCCCATTAAACTCATAATGATTCAGATCCAAGGCACATTTAATTCATGGATCACTGCTGCAATATTGTGTCAACATGTACTTAGGGAGTCTTTAATGTATGGATCATTGCAGTGATAGACTGTAATGGCTTCTCGTCTATCAAGTTAATGCATATTATTATACAGCACTAATACAGGGGTTATTGATAAGATGGTCTACAGCTTGCACTTTATAAATTGCTGACAAACCCTCAATATTATCAGTAGTAGAATTTTTTAAAAAAACAGAACTAGATGCAAAGAGTTTTTAGGAAAAATATTTATAAAACATAAGCTTTCTCCAATTCACTGTGTGCTTAGATGGTCATTTTATTTTAACATTGAGTTTTTTCCTAAACTGTATCTTGTAATAAGGTGTATTCAGTTTTGTTATTGTCTATGTCCGTTTATGTGGGTTATTTTCTTAGACTTTCTCATTGGAAAAAAGTCATTGATTTGAGGCTAAGTAGGAAGTGGGAGATCTGCTAAATTAAACTACAACTTCAAGATGTCTGTATATGTTAAACTGAATTTTATGCTTACCTTCCCCCAGTCCCAGACAATAGCAAGATGTACGAGTTTACATTTAGTCAAGAGTTTCTGCTGGTCTATCACAATTATTAACAGATTTACTTGAGAACCCTCTTTTAATAAGTAAAGGACAGTAAAGACTCTATTTGAAAATGCTTGTAGAGTATTTTTAAGTTTCCACGGGAACTCAACTTATTTTCAATTGATCGTTATTCCAAGGAAATACTTTTATATTATTCAAAATGCCATTCAATAACAAGCATAAAGAAAAACAGGTACAAAACAATGTATAAAAATCACTCACCCATTTGTTTTCACGGCCACCTCACTTCTATTTCATGTTCATAAGAAAAAATGTAATGAATAAAAAAATGTGGTAACTGTATGCAGTGAAATATTACTCAGCAATAAAAAGGAATGAACAACTGATTTACACAATAGCATGGATGGATCTAAAATGCAATTATTACAGGAAAGAAGTCAGACACAAAAGTATATGTATTATATGATACTCTCTATATCATATTCTGGAAAAGGCAACACTTTAAGGATGGAAAACAGATCTGTGGTTGCCAGAGATTGAGGGTGGGAAGAGGAGTGGGGACAAAGAAAGAACATGAAGAAATGTTTTGAGATATGGAAGTCTTCTGTATGTTATTTGTGGTGGAAAAAGAACTCTATGCATTTGCCAAAACACAGAGACAGTTCAAAAAGATGATTAATAAAATTGGCAGACATCATTAAACCAAATGATTAAGATTAACATCACCAGTCTAAGATTGTCTCCTTATATAATGTGCTGAGAAGTTAAGGATTTTATTCTTACTAAAATCCTTAACCTCAATTCAATCATAAGAAAACATCAGACAAATCCAAATAAAGGGACATTCTACAAAATACTAGCCTGTATTCTTAATAAAGTCAAGGTAATGACAGAGAAGGAACTATCACAGATTAAAGGAACTTTGGGAGACCTGACAACTAAATCTAATAATGCTGGATCCTGGATTGGACACTAGAACAAAATAAGGACATTAGTGGAAAAATGATGAAATACAAGTAAAATCTGTAGTTTAGTAACAAGTACTGTACCAATATTAATTTCTTAGCTTGATAATTTTATGGTTATGTAAGATTAGGTGAAGAGGGAAGTAGTGTGAAGGATATGCAAATATTCTGTATAAAGTCTCTGTAACCCTTCTGCAAGTCTAAAATTATTCAAAATAAAGTTTAAAAGTCTAATGAATGTACATGCTACATTGTAGGGGACAGATCCATATGTGTATCAATTTTCAATGAGGCTGTGACCCAATAGTCATGAACACATGTATGTCACACATACACCCAAACAAAATATAATGTAATTTGGATTAAATGTTGCTTACCCTCACTCTTCTCATACTCTTACAAGATTTTAGGATTAGAATATCCATTTTCTGTTTTGCCTTCCTAAACATAACTAGGGAAATCAATGGTAGTAGTTATTTTTTGTTATTATTATCAGATTGTTGATAAGTTGATATATATAAATCATAAGACATGATCAACTTCCCCAAATCATTGCTTGCAAGCTTTATTCCTTGACTCCATGCCTTAAGAAGAATCTTGGATTCGTAGAATGCTTGAAATATGGGAGACCTTAGAGATTATTTGATTCAAAAGTTTTCAACTCTGTTTCAGTCTAAAGGTTCTGTAAGATGTTTGAGGATTGTCTAGGAGATTAGAAGGAGGCCATGTGAATGTTACTCAAATCCCTAATGCTCCAGCCCCACACTGTCCTCAACCACTGCCACCGGATCACTTAGGTTTCTTCTGTTTTGTAAACTGGGACTCCAAGGAAATTTTTTTGAATGAAATATTCTAAGGCTAAAAGAAGATATCTTAAGCCACTGATCCATATCAAATTTTTTCTTTAAAAAAAAAAAAAAAAAAAAAGAATATGGGGCAAAGATACAAAGTATTTTGCCCATGGTCAAAAGTATTTCAATGGTAAATTTTAGAATGCAGATTTCTTGAATTCCTGTGGCTATTCCTTCTTCTGCAGCATATATCCTAACTTATCTTATATCATAGTCCCTCAGGAACATAGTAACTAAGGTATTTTGGAGAGAAGTCCTTACACTAAAAAATGTTACAGAGCCAATTGAGTAAAGAAATGCTCCATGATTATTAATTTCCACCCTAATATAGTGGTAATGAATTCATGTTTTAAACATTTGACATGCATATAATTTTTCTGCTATGCAAAGGTTTAATCTTTTATATGTATGCACACTTTCCTTAACCTAGTAAATGAAAAGTTGTGTCTGAAAAATGGATACCAGATCTGAATTAAAGACATATAGGGAAGTTTATTGTTTCTCCCCAATCCTAGTTCCTTAGATAATATATGAAATCTTAATTTTCACTCTACCTCCCTTGCTCAACTATGAACCAACCAAAGTTTTGCCGGCAACAACTAACATTGGAATTTCCATGTTACCTGAAGGATCTGCTTACCAGTGAGAAAGATAAAAAGCAGCCTCTGACAGCCAGTAGCTGGCCTAGCACTATCAGTGAGGCCTTGGTATTACCAGGAGTTGTGCTGACACTCATAGCTAGTCTATGTTGTCCTCCTATTGAATATAAACAGTTTCACAGTACATCAACATGAGATAAGGCTATTCTATATCAATGATGAATCCAGAAAAAAAGCAAGACCTCTGAATAATTACATCAAATAACAGACAATATCATGCAAAAAGGAGCAAATATCTGCCTGTCTTGGCTAATATGAGTGACTGCTGCTTCTTTACCAAACACACCTTTAGCCTAATTTCATTTATTCTGCTTTCTCAATAAGAATTAAGATGCAAAAAAATTATCTCTTCTTTCAAATGAGAGCCAAGTCAGAGAAAAACCCTGCTTCCTTGAAGCCTCCCAAAAAACACCTAACAAAAACCTAAATCTCTAAGGAGGCCTCTCTAAAACCCGCTCATTGAGACAGCTCACGATTCCCCATGGCATATATTCTCTTTTATTATGAGTAAATAAATCCAACTTTGTCAACTTCAGGTGTATTCCTGGTGGTCCTGGTGGAAGCAGGGCACTGATAATTGTGTTTAAAAAAAAAAAAGCAAAAGATTGATCGGTAAATATGTGGCTAGAGGCCATTTTGAATGTTGGTCCTTCTTTTCCCACTGTCTCTTCCTCCTGCCTATGCAAAGCAATAAACAAAACCACTAACAAGGAACCATCTATCAGGAGTCAGGGGCTGTTGAGCCTCTGTCATCCTATAGGCAAGTCCTAGCCTCTGCTCTCCCTTTTTGTCTATTCTGAGAGCAGATGCTAGCCCCACAGTGGCTGTGCTGTGGGAACAGGAAAGATAGTGCTCAGGAAGGTTTGGGGATTACACTTAGCTGCTACTTAGAGCTATTTTTTGCTTAAATGTATGGTATTACTCTTTTAAAAAGGCTCATTTTGGGGGGGAAAAATCTCATAGTTTAAACATGAGTTGTATCATTAGTTACTTTAACTTCCTGTAAAACTATAATCATTATAGATATTATGCAGGGGAGAAAAATGATCTAAAATCAAAGTAATACTTCATTTTCTCACATCTGGACCATAATTTAAATAGCAAATCCTTACTTTGGGATAAGCATGACTCTATGAACAAAACAACTCAAAACAAAAAGCTAAATATTGTGCTGTAATAAAATAAGATGTTAGAACATTTTTAGGAGGAATATTGTGAATTCATAAAAAGAGACCATTTTTTTTTTCTGCAGAGACCATTTGATTGCCTATGCAATCAGAAAGTCTTGGTTTAGAGTCCAAGTTCCCTCACAGTCTGTAATTACTTGTCGTGACCTTGAGAAATTACTTAATCTCTCTAAATTCAGGTTTTTCACCCACTAAAATATAAGTTCCATTAGGGCAGAGATTTTGGCTTCATTTGTTCACTGCTTTTTTCCAAACACCGCTATCAATTAACTTTGATATATCACATCACTCATGTACAAAGAGTGGATGAATGAATCCCTGTTAGTTCCTACTTGGAAAAAATTAGTGACTTTAGGGCGGGGGGAGGTTGTGGCAAGAAGGTAGAGTAGAAAATTCCAGGAATTGGTCCATCCACCAGAAAAGAACTATTAAACAGGTAGGAATTCTCTGAATCTACTATTGTGAACCACCACAGGCTAGTAGAACACTCTGCAGCATCCAAGAAAGACAAGGAGGAAGAAGCTGATAAATTATGGTAAATACTGGTGAATTTTACCCTCTATGAAGTGGCTACAGTTGCCCATCCCCAGCCTCATGACAGGCAACAGTGAGATACTCAATTCCAGCCCCTGGTGTAACTTGTTAGTTCCAGGGTGGGATATAAAGACCTAGATCCAGGAATGTGTGGTCCAATCACTGAACTCTGGATTTGATTAGCAACTTTGATCACTGGGGGCCCAGTTCTGAAGGCAGTCATTCTTCCCACCTACCTCAGGCAAAAACAGCAGAGGAGACTTAAAGACAGTACCCTTCCCAAAACTACGGAAAACAGTTAAAAAGCTGCATTTACTAGGCAAGAGCCAGATCAAGTAAATGCAGCTTCAAACACTCATAAAAGCTCATGGCACCCTTGTTGTCTGCCCCTCAACCCCTCCCCAGGGCAGTGTGAAGATGGACGATGTTCCCATTGTGAGTCCTGGCCTTGTTCCAGCTGGGAAAGACTCCTTTCTGACCTGTCCCCACTCCAAGAATAGAAGAGAGACAAAATATATGAAGCAAATATTGACAGATTTGAAGAATGAAATAGATGATTTTACATTAATAGTAGGATACTATAATATACCACTTTCAATAATGGATAGAACATCTAGACTGAAGATCAAGAAGGAAATAGAACACTTGAATGATACTCTAAACCAACTAGACCTAACAGAAATATATATAATATTTCACCCAACAGCAGCTGAATATATATTCTTCTCTAGTGTACATGATTCATTAGCAGAGGACACTATATTTTAGGTCACAAAACAAGTCTTGATTAATTACAAAATTTTGAAATCATACAATATTTCACTCTGATTAAAATGGAATGAAACCAGAAATCTTTAAATGGAAAATACAGAAATACGTGAAAATTAAACAATTTACACGAAAGCAACCAACAGGTCAAAGAAGAAATCACAAGGGAAATTAGGAAATATCCTGAGGCAAATCAAAATGCAACCAAAAAATACCAAAATTTGTAGGATGTAGCAAAAGCAATGCTGAGACAGAAATTTATAGGTCTAAATGCTTACATTTTAAAAAAAGAAAGATTTCAAATCAGAGACCTAACCTCAAAACTGGAGGATCTAGAAAAAGAAGAGCAAAGAAAACCCAAAGCAAGCAAAAGGAAAGAAATGAAAAGGAGATAAATGAAACAGAGAATTTAAAAATTGGTAGAAAGAATCAACAAAACCAAAAGTTGGTTCTTTGGGAAGACCAATAAAATAGACAAACCTCTAGCTAGACTGACAAAGAAAAAAAGAAAGAGGGCACAAGTAATTGGAATAAAAAAATGAAAGGGAGACTGTACTACTGATGCCACAGAAACAAAAAGAACTACAAGAAAATACTATGAACAACCGTATGCCAAAAAATTAGAGAACCTAGATGAAATGGACAAATTTCTACAAATACAAATACCTACACTGACTCAAGAAGAAATAGAAGATCTCAACAGACCAATTACTAGCAAAGAGATTGAATCAATATGCAAAACCTCCCAACAAAGAAAAGCCCAAGACCAGAAAGTTTACAGAAGAATTTCATCCAACATTACAAGAATAATTAACACCAATCTTACTCAAACTCTTCCAATAAATTGAAGAGGACGGATCACTCCCTAACTCATTCTATGAGACCAGTATCACCCTCATACCAAAGCCACATAAAGATACCATAAGAAAAGAAAATTACATACCAATATCTTTTTCTTTTTCTTTTTTTTTTTTTTTTTGCGGTACCAAGGCTGGGGATTGAACCCAGGATCTAGTAAGTAAGAAACTGGTGCTTAACCACTGAAACACACTGGCTCCCCTGAGTTGGTTGTTTTCATTTGTTTGCTTGTTATTTGTTTTTGCTTTGGGGAGGCACCAGAAACCGAACCCAGGACCTCCCAGGTAGGAAGCAGGTGCTCAGCCACTTGAGCCACATCCGCTCCCCACTAATATCTCTTATGAATATAGATTCAAATATCTCTTATGAATATAGATTCAAATATCCTCAACAAAATACTACCAATCTGAATCCAATAGACATTAAAATCCAATAGCACTATGCTCAAGTGGGACTTATCCCAGGCATGCAAGGGCATTTCAACATAAGAAAATCAATTAATGTAATATACCACATTTAACAGAAGGAAGGGAAAAAAAAACACATGTTCATCTCAATAAATATAGAAAAGTCATTTGGCAAAATCCAGCATTTCTTCTTCATTAAAAAATCTTAGAGAACTAGGAATAGAAGGAAACTTCTTCAGTGTGATAAAGGCAAAATATACAAAAAGGAAAAAATCCACAGCTAACATTGAACTTAATGGTGAAAGACTAAAAGCTTCCCTCTAAGATCAGGAACAAAACAAGAATGCTCCTTGTTGACAATGTTATTCAGCATTGTACTAGAAGTTCTAGCCAGAACAATTAAGCAAGAAAAAAAAAGCATCCAAATTGGAAAGGAAGAAGTAAAACTTTCCCTACTTGCAGAAGACATGGCCCAATATACAGAAAATCCTGAAATAAACAAACAAACAAAAAAACTTGGTAACAATGCTACTTGAAATAATAAATGAATTCGGTAAATTGGCAAGTTACAAGATCAACATGCAAAAAATGAGTGTTTCTTTACATTTGTAATGAACAATCCAAAGAAAGAATCAAGAAAAAAAAATCTATTTACAATAGCAACTAAAAGAATCACATATCTAGGAATAAATTTAACCATAGATGTAAAGGACTTGTACACAGAAAACTACAAAACATTGCTAAAAGCAATCAAAGAAGACCTTAGTAAATGGAAGATCATTACGTATTCAGGGATTAGAAGTCTAAATTTTGTTATGATGTCAATTTTATCCAAATTGAGTTACAGATTCAAGGCAATCCCAATCAAAATTCAACAGCCTTCTATGCAGAAATAGAAATGCCAATCATAAAGTGTATATAGAAGGGGTTGTGGCTTAGAGCTATGTATTCCAGAAAACACATACTCTTAAACTTAAGCAAATTATATGGGTGTGAACCCTTGTAAATAGAACCTTTTGATGATGTTACTTCAGTTAAGGTGTGGCCTAGCTGAATCAGATAGGTCTTAATCCTATTACTGAAGGACCTATAGAAAGGGAGAAAGCCAGAGAGAGCAGCCAGAAGTTTAAAGTCAACAGAACAAAGAGAGAAAAGAGAAGCCAGGAAAGCAGCCTGGACCAAGGACCAAGGTTCACCAGTAGCTAGCCCCAGAATGCCCCAGAATGCCACAGACTTTTGGGAGAATGCATCACCATGATGGCATCTTGATGAGGTCTTGCTTTTGGACTTCTCCTGGCCTCAAAACCATGAGCCAATCAATTTCCATTGTTAAGTCAACCCATTGCATGATATTTGCTTTAGATACCAAGAAACTAAAACAGAAGAGAAAGGGGCTTCAAATAGCCACAGCAATCTAGAAAAATAAGAACAAAGTTGAAGAACTCATACTTGAAAATCTTAAACTTATCACAAAGTCACAGTATTAAAAACAGCATGGTACTGGCACAAAGATCTATAGACTAATGGAATCAAATTGACAGTTGAGAAATCAATCCTCACATTTACGGCCAACTGATTTTTTTTCTAGTATGTTTGTATTTATATTTTGTAAAAAAGTTCTTATATTCGTGTTTTACATGAGGTTTTACCCTTATACAGTCCCATGTTACAGTTTTTAGCATTCCTTATAGTAATATACATGACCTTAGATTTTCCTTTTCAACCAGTTATACCCATAAAATAGCACAGCTAGTTACAAACACCATGATATGCTTTAACCATTTCTATTCATTTCCAAAGATTTACAAACAAACTTTTAACCAATTCTGCACAGATTAACCCTCAGCTTTCCACTCTATTTTCTGGTGACCTATATTCTAGTTATTAACTAACCTATATTCTAATGATTAACTCCATGGGTTTACAGTATTTTAGCTCATAATAGAGCAATCACACAGTATTGGTTCTTTTGCATCTGGCATGCTTCACTAAACAGGATGTACTCCAGGTTCATCCATGTTGTCATATGCTTCATGACTTCATTTCTTCTTACTGCTGCATAATATTCCAAAGTATGTAAACACCACAATTTCCTTATCTATTCATCAGTTGATGGACACCTGGCTTGTTTCCAACTTTTGGCAATTGTGAATAATGCTGCTATGAACATCATTTGCAGATGTCTGTTCGTGTCTCTGATCTCAGTTCTTCTGGGTATCTACCTAGTAATTTTATTGCCAGGTCCCATGGTGAATCTATATTCAACTTCCTTAGAAACTGCCAAACAGTCCTCCACAGTGGCTGTACCATTCTACATTCCCACCAACAGTGAATAAGCATTCCTATCTCTCCACAACTTCTCCAACATCTTACAGTTTTACAGTTTTCTGACTTTTTAATAGTGGCCAGTCTAATAGGTGTGAAATTATATCTCATTGTAGTTTTGATTTGCATTTCCCTAATCACTAGTAATATTCAACATTTCTTCATGTGTTTCTTCACCATTTGTGTGTCTTCTTTGGACAATTGTTTTTTCAAGTCTTTTGTCCATTTTTTAATTGGGTAGTTTCTTTTCATATTATTGAGTTGTATGATCTCTTTGTATATCATAGATATTAAACCCTTACTGGATTTTTGATTGCCAAATATTTTCTCTCATTGAGTTGGCTGCCTTTCCACCCTTTTGACAAAGTCCTTTAAGTGCATAAGCGTTTAATTTTGAGGAGGTCCCATTTATCTATTTTCCCTTTTGTTGCTTGTGCTTTGGGTGTAAAGTTAAAGAAACTACTGCCTACCATAAGATCTTGAAGATATTTTCCTACATTTTCTTCTAGGAATTTTGTGGTTGTTGCTTTTATATTTAGATCCTTGATTCATTTTGAGTTAATTTTTGTATAAGGTGTGAGATAGAGGTCTTCCTTCTTTCTTTTGGATATGGATATCCAGTTCTCCCAACACCGTTTGTTGAATACTCTTCTGGCCCAGCTGGGAGGGCTTGACTACCTTGTCAAAAATCACTTGACTGTAGATGTGAAAGTCTATTTCTGAGTTCACAATTGAGTTCCATTGGTCAAGGTGTCTGTCTTTATACCAGTACCATGCTGTTTTTATCACTGTAGCTAGGTAATATGTTTTGAAGTCTGGAAGGAGAGTACTTCAACTTCATTCTTCTTTTTTAAGATATTTTTGGCTATTTGGAGCCCCTAACCCTTCCAAATAAATTTGATAATTGGTTTTCCCCTTCTGCAAAAAAGGCTTCTGGGATTTTTATTGGGATTGCATTGAATCTGTAAATCAATTTGGGTAGAATTGACATGTTAACAAATATTTGGTCTTCCAGTCCATGAATGTGGAATGTCCTTCCATTTATTTAAGTCTTCTGCAGTTTCTTTTAGCAATGTTTTGTAGTTTTCTGAATACAGATCCTTTATGCCCTTGGTTAAGTTTATTCCTAAATACTTAATTGTTTTAGTTGCTATCATAAATGGAATTTTTTTCTGATTTCCTCCTCAGATTGCACATCAGTAGTGTATAGAAGCACTATTGATTTTTGCATGTTAATCTTGTATCCCACCACTTTGATGAACTTGTCTATTACTTCTAATAGCTTTGTTGTGGATTTTTCAGGGGATTCTATATATAGGATCATATCATCAGCAAATAGTGAAAGTTTTACTTCTTCCTTTCCTATTTGAGTGCTTTTTATTTCTTAATCTAGCCTACTTGCTCTAACTAGAACTTCTATCACAATATTGAATAACAGTGGTGACAGTGGGCATCATTGTCTTTTTCCTGATCTCAGCAGGAACATTTTCAGTCTTTCACTTTTGAGTACAATGCTAACTGTACATTTTTCATACATGCACTTTACCATATTGAGAAATCTTCCTTCTATTCCTATCTTTTGGAGTGTTTTTATCAAGAAAGTGTGCTGTATTTTATCAAATGTCTTTTCTGCATCAATCGAGAGGATCATGTGATTTTTTCTTCTTCAATTTATCAATGTGGTTTATTACACTAATTGATTTTCTTGTGTTGAACCACCCTTGCATACTTGGGATAAAACCCACTTGATCGTGGTGTGCTTTTAATGTGCTTTTGGATTCTGTTTGCAAGTATTGTGTTGAGGATTTTTGTATCTATATTCATTAGAGATATTGGTCTGTAATTATCTTTTTTATAGTATCTTTACCTGGTTTTGGTGTTAGAGTGATGCTGGCTTAATGGAATTAGTTTGGTAGCACTCCTTCCTGTTCAATTTTTTTGGATGAGCTTGAGTAAAATCGGTATTAGATCATCTTTGAATGATTAGTAGAATTCACCTGTGAAGCCATCTGGACTTCGGCTTTTCATCCTTGGAAGGTTTTTGATGACTCTTTCAATCTCTTCACTTGTGATTGTTTTGTTGAGGTCTTCTGTTTCTTCTAGGGTCAGTGTAGGTTGTTTATGTGTAGATGGCTTATGTATTTCTAGGAATTTGTCCATCTCCTCTACATTGTCTGGTTTTTTGACATACAATTGTTCATAGCATCCTCTTATGATCTCTGTTATTTCTGCAGGGTTCGTGGTAATGTCCCCCCTTTCAATTCTGATTTTATTTATTTATGTGTTCTTTATTTCTTTGTCAGTCTAGCTAAGGTTTGTTGATTTTGTTGATGTTCTCAAAGAACCAACTTTTGGTTTTGTTGATTCTCTCTATTGTTTTTTTGTTCTCAAGTTCATTTATTTCTGCTCTGATCTTTACTATTTCTTTCCTTAGGCTTGGTTTGGAATTAGTTTGCTGTTGTTTTTTTAGTTCCTCCAGGTGTGCAGTTAGATCTTCAATTTTAGCTCTTTCTTCTTTTTTAATGTAGACATTGAGGGCTATACATTTCCCTCTCAGCACTACCTTTGCAGTGTCCCATAGGTTTTGATATGTTGTATTTCCATTTTCATTCATCTCAAGATATTTGCTGAATTCCCTTGAAATTTCTTCTTTGACCAACTGATTGTATAAGAGTGTGTTGCTTAATATCCATATATCTATGAATTTTCCCTTTTTCCATCCATTATTGATTTCTAGCTTCATTCCATTATGATCCGAGAAAGTGTTTTGTATAATTTCAATCTTTTAAAATTTATTGAGACTTATATGACTTAAATGACTTATATGGTCTATCTTGGAGAAGGATGTATGAGCACTTGAAAAGAAAGTATATCCTGCTGTTTTAGGGTGCAATTCTCTACAGATGTCTGTTAGATCAGATCTAGTTCATTTATCATATTATTCAAGCTTTCTGTTTCTTTGTCTATCCTTTGTCCAGATATTCTATCTAATACTGAGAATGGTGTATTGAAGTGTCCAGCTATTATTTAGAGACATGTATTTCTCCCTTCAGTTTTGCCAGTGTGTGCCTCATGTATCTTGGGGCATTCAGGTTAGGTGCATAAATACTTAGTATAGTTATTTCTTCTTGGTGAATTGTCCCTTTTATTAATATATAATGAACTTCTTCATCCCTTATAATAGTTTTGCATTTGAAATCTCTTTTTATGATATTAGTATAGCTACTCCAGCTCTTTTTTGTTTATTATTTGCATGGAATACTGTTTTCCACCTTTCACTTTTAACCTGCTTGTGTCCTTACATCTGAGGTGGGTCTCTAATAGTCAACATAGAGACTGCTCATATCTTTTTTTTAAATCCATTTTATCATTCTATGTCTTTTGATTTGGGAGTTCAATCCATTAATATTTAATGTTATTACTGTTAAGGTATTACTTACTTCTTCCATTTTGTCCTTTGGTTCTCTGTTGTCATATCATTCTATTGTCTATCTTCTTATCCTTTAATTTATCCTTCCTTATAATCTTCATTTCTAAACTCTTCTCCAAATATTCACCTTTGTTTTTCTTTCAGGTTGCAGCACCCGCTTTAGCATCTCTTGTAAATCTCATCTTTTGGTAACATATTCTTTCAGTTTTTGTTTGTGAAGACTTTGAACTCACCCTCATTTCTGAAGGACAACTTTGACGGATACCGAATTCTTGGCTGGCATTTTTCCTCTTTCAGTAACTTAAATACATCATACCACTTTCTTCCCACCTCCATGGTTTCTGATGAGAGGTGGTGTATTGGTCAGCCAAACGGGTGCTGATTCAAAATACCAGAAATCGGTTGGTTTTTATAAAAAGTATTTATTTGGTGTAGAAGCTTACAGTTATCAGGTCATAAAGCATAAGTTACTGTCGCCACGTGTTGGAGCAAGATGGCTGCTGACGTCTGCAAGGGTTTGGCTTCCTGGGTTCCTCTCTTCCCAGGGCTCATTTCTCTCCGGGCTCAGCTGCTTTGCTTTCTCCACAAGGTCAGCTGTAGACTATCAGGCAAATGGCTCATCTCTCTTCCTGAGGCCTCTGCCATGTCTAGTCAAGCCTTCTCTCTGCTCCTCTGTGTCCTTACTTCCTGGGCTCCAGCATCCAAAACTCAGCATCAGAACTCCAACATACCCTCTGCTCTGCCATGTAGTTTTCTCTGTGAGTCCCCACCCACAAAGGGGGCGGGGATTCAACATCCTAATGACATGGCCCAATCAAAGCTCTAATTGTAATTTAATCATGCCCAGGTACAGACCAGTTTACAAACATAATCCAATATCTATTTTTGGAATTCATAAATAATACCAAACTGCTACAGGTGGGCACTTAATCTTATCAAAGTTCCCTTGTATATGATGCTTTGCTTTTCTCTTACTGCTTTCAGAATCCTCTCTTCATCTCTGATATTTGTCATTCAAAATAGTAGGTGTCTCGGGGTAAGTCTATTCAGTTTTATTCTGTTTGGGGTGTGCTGTCCTTCTTGGATATTGATATTTAGTTCTTTGTAAGTTTTGAGAAATTATCTGTCCCTTTTCTTTCTGCCCCTTTTCCATTCTCTTCTCCTTCTGGGACACCAATAATGCAAATGTTTGTGCATTTCACATTGTCATTCAATTCCCTGAGACTCTGTTTCATTTTTTCCATTCTCTTCTCTTTCTGTTCTCCTGTCTTTTCCAGTTCAGATGTTCTGTGTTTGAAATCACTAATTCTGTCTTCAAGCAATTCAAATCTGCTCTTATGTGCCTCTAATGTATTTTTAATCTCATCCATCATGTTTTCCATTCCCATAAAGGCTGTTACTTTTCTTTGCAGGCTTTCAAATTGTTCTTTGTGCTCTCCCAGTGTCTTCTTAATATCCTTTATTTCTTTAGTCATATTTTCTTTAAATACTTCAAAGTGATTTAGGAGAGCTGTGTGATTATCACTGATTAATTGTCATAAATCTTGTATTTCTTCAGAATATTTGGTTTGTACTTTTGGCTGGCCATTTCTTCCTGTTTCCTAGTATGGCTTGTAATTTTTTGCTGATGTCTAGGCATCCGAATATGAAAATTCCAATTTCTCTCTCTTAACTATTTTTTTTTCTCACAGTTTTCTTTGATATTTGGTTCAACTTATTATCAGTCTTTAAAATTGCCCAGCTTAAGTTTTCAAAATCAGGCCAGGGACTTACCAGTGGGGCAGATTTTCTCCCAGGGGTTAGATCCAGATACCATGGAGAATTGTTCTTGTCTATCCAATTTCCAGCCTGGCCAGCAAATGGCTCCTGTCAGCACACCTTTCCATGGAGGCATTTCAGTGTGGGCTTTCCCGTTTTCCTGTGTTGAATCTCCAAATTGGATATTCAAAGCGGGCTCTGCTGGCTGAATTCACTAAAGAAAATCACCTTGACCTCCCCTCCCTTTTCCTTTGAAACACCTTACAGGGAGGATGGTGTCTGTTCCCCTTTCAGTCGGCTGCAGTGAACCAGGTATTTTACCCTAGCTTAATATCTTGAGGGTGGGGGAGGGAAGTCCTTCCCAGCCACCACAGGGGCTTGGTAACTCATGTTTGTCATTTCAGCTTCTTTGTCTCTCTGTCCATCACTGTCCTGGGAGTATAGCACTGTCCTGGTCTGCTGATCCCCAAAGCATTTCCCTTGGACAGCTTTTGACTCTTTCTCTGCTATTTTTGTGAGAGCATTCAGCTCTGCCTGTTAGTTCATCACCATCTCCCCACAATCTGATTTTTAACAAGGGCACCAAGTCCATTCAATTGTGAAAGAATAATCTCTTAAACAAATGCTACTGGGAAAACTGGATGTCCATATGCAAAAGAATGATGGTGGATCCCAACTTCATGACATATACAAAAAATCAACTCAAAATGGATCAAAATACATATATATATAAGAAACTAAATTATAAAATCATAGAAGAAAACATAGGGAAGCATCTGCAGGACCTTGTGTTAGGCAGTGGTTTCTTAAACTTTATACCCAAAGCACAAGCAACAACAAAAAATAGTTATATGAGACCTAATCAAAATCAAACCTTTTTATTCCTCAAATGACTTTATCATGAAAGTAAAATAACAACCTACACAATGGGAGAAAATATTTGGAAACTATATATCCAATAAGGGATTATAATCCAGAATATATAAAGAAATCCTACAACTCAGCATTAAAAAGAAAAATAACTCAATTTAAAGTGGGCAAAGGTCTTGAATAGATATTTCTCCAAAGAAGATATACAAATGGCCAATAAGCATTTGTAAAGATGCTCACCATCTGTAATGGTTAGGCTAATGTGACAACTCTGACAGATAATGGTGCCCAGTTGATTGTTCAAGCAAGCACTGGGCTAATTGTAATACATGGGCATTTCATGGACTTTAATCATCAGTGAGTTGATTGC
The DNA here is from genome assembly GCA_029593785.1 of Cabassous unicinctus. NCBI lineage: Eukaryota > Metazoa > Chordata > Mammalia > Cingulata > Chlamyphoridae > Cabassous > Cabassous unicinctus. The sequence goes on along the minus strand of JAQZBX010029418.1, from coordinate 9,713 downwards.
ATAGATGGCTGATTACATCTACAATCAACTGAAGAGATTACCATCAGCAATGAGTGAAATCTCATCCAATCGGTTGAAGACCTTATAAGGGGAAGTGATTTCTGCATTCAGAGAGAGAATTTCCAGCTCTATTTCAGACTGCCAGCATCTCCTAGGAATTCATCAAGGACCTTCATCGGAGCCCCTGGTTTGCAGCCTGCCCTGTGAAATTTGGACTCATTCATCCCCACAGGTGCATGAGAAAATTTTATAAAATCTCATATTATTTACAGATAATCCCCTGCTGATTCTGTTTCCCTAGAGAACCCTGACCTAATACTCCATCCACCATAATAATCATTTGGGAAATGCAAATCAAAACCACCTTGAGATACCATTTCACACCCACTAGAATGGCTACTATTATAAAAAGGGAAATTTACAAGTGTTGGAGGGGTTGTGGAGAAATAGAAACACTCATTTATTGTTGGTGAGGATGTAAAATGGAGCAGCCACTTTGGAAGACATCTTCGCAGTTCCTCAGAAAGTTAAATATAGAATTACCATATGTACTGGCAATCCCACTTTTAGGTATATACCAAAAGAATTGAAAGCAGGGACTCAAACATATATTTGCACACCAGTGCTCCTGTCAACATTACTGACAATTGCCAAAAGATGGAAGCCACCCTAGTGTCCATCAATCAATGAATGGATAAACAAAATATGGTGTATACACAAAATGGTATATTATTCAGTTGTGAAAATGAAAGTTAAGATCTGAAACCTGAAGACATCATGTTAAGTGAAATAAGTCAGACACAAAAGGACAAATATTGTATGATCTCACTGATATAAAATAAAGAGAATAAGCAAATTCATAGGTTCAAAAACTAATATATGTTGCCAAGGTGGGTGGAATAAAGAATCGGGAGTTATGCCTAAATTGTACAGTGTTTCTAGTTGGGACGATGTGAGAGTTTTGGTAATGGATGGTAGTGATGGTAGTGCAACATTGTGGCTGTAATTAACAGCAGATAGATGGAGCTAGAGCTAGAGATGATAGATAAATATAGATGATATAGATAGATATAGATATAGATGATATAGATATAGATTTGAATGTGGTTGAAGGGGGAAATTTTAAGTTGTATGTACATTTCTGGAATAAACTTTTAAAAATATACCCATAGAAATGTACAGCCCAAACAGTGAAATTTAGAGTAAACCATGAAGTTCAGTTAATAGTACAATTATAAAACTGTTCTTTCATCAATTGCAGGAAATGCACCACACTAATATAAGGAGTTAATAATACAGAACTCTGTATTTTATGCATGATTTTTTCTATAGTCCTACAACTTCTGTCATTTATACATTTGAAACATTACCAAAATAATTATTTCACTATTCTAAGGTTTGATGGGGAGGATCTGTGGAGTACTTGTTACCAAGTGCATCATGGGAACACAGGCTAAGGCACAACAAAGACTTTCAGCAATTGACTGCTTTATTACTTACATTGCTTAAAGGGTCCAAAAGAACTGGGGAAGACATTCCATTATGACTGGTCCCTGGGGAGGCCAACTGCTAGGGTCTGTGTAGGGATTGGCGGCTCCTCACACTCTGCTTAGCCTTGGAGTTGAGCAGCTATCTGTGCTGCTTAAGAGTTAGTTATACCCCAGGCGGACCAGGCACTGCCACTAGGCAAAGAACGTGTATCAAGCAACCTTTGTGCAGAATTCCTGCCCTGGCAAGCAGCTAGGTTGCTTGTTCTCAGGGTTCAATGTCCAGTCAGGCCATTCCATTAGACCTGACTTCTCTAGGCTGCAGATTGGAAACATATTAAAACATCTGCACACGAAGAAAAGGAGGTCGGCGTAGGTGAAAACTGGGAGATGGACAATGAGCATGTCAGTGACTTCCCAACAGGATCTAGAGAAATATAAGATATGCATAAGCTTAAAATCTCCTCCTACTAAATTAAAATATATTATTGATTACTGCCTGTCTTCTTTTTGCTGGACTCGGGAAAATAATGTTCCCTAAGTCTTTACTAGACATAGATTTTGGATGGCTTGCTATTTTCTACCTGCTTCAGTGTTATTCTAAACACTTTGGAGTTTTTCGGTTTTCAAGATGAGAATAAAGTCTTAACTGCTTCAGACTGAAAAGCTTCTAAATGGCTTAATAGTTCTCCCCAAGCCAGGGGCATGCCTATTTCATGCTTGTCCTGGGTTCTTGTATACCTACACCCTGAGTGCATGGGAGAACTTCCTCTCCACACACTGTGTCCTTGTAAAACCCTGAAAGCACCCAAATAGTCAATTCTTCTTCCTGCCATTAGAAAATAATGACCTGCTATTTGATGCTGCATTTTTCATACCAATAGAGTGTTGACAGACAGCACAGGGTAGTAGTGAGCCCTCAAGGTAAGTTGTCGGCTGAATAAATGCCTAAAATTGCCTAAGGTTATCCTCTGTCAATGACAGTCTCATTCTTGCCCTCACTGAACAGACTTAATTGTCCTCTGTTTAGAAGGTGGCCTCTTCTAACAATCTCTTTTTATAGCTGTTAACATTTATTCACTTACTGGCAGACTAGGAAGAGGTACATTGCCAAGTTCAATCTGTTAAGAAAGCTGTGTGTCACTACTGTCTTCTTCCCATCACTCTCCTATTCCAGAATGTTCTTTCCATACTTCCTATAGACTATTCTGAAGTGTATAGTGTTCTACAAGCTAGAGGAGAAGAAGCAACCATGTTCTCAATATATGATTCATGAAAGTGATTTATTTTTTCTTTTACTAGGTATCAGGTAGATTATAAATAACATGCCACCATCAAAACTTTTTGTTCTACTTTTTCATGTACAGTTGTATTTTGAAGATGAGACATTCCTTTTTCCATCTCGTTAACTATTTGTTTGATTTCTTCCTAAATTTAGAAGCGGTGGGGAAAAATTCAATGAAAAAAAGAAATTTCAGTATGAGTGGATATAAGAGCTGTGAAGATAGCAGCAAACCACAGTAAGTTATTTCAAAATTCATTAACTCACTCTAAATGTTTAGATTAATTGCTTCAAAATTAGTGTTTGCCTCTGTACCAACTAGGGGGTAGTGATAAGCTTTTTAAATGTCTTCTATCCTGACAAATCCTAAATTGGCAGGTTTCTTTGTTTATGTGCGTTAATATATGCAAAATAATTCAAACTTAGGGAGACTTTGTAATCTCAATGAATAATATGCCCCACATAGAATGATACTAATAATAATCTCTAATATTTATTGAGCACCCATTCTGTTCCAAGCCCTTTAATGTATTAATTCACTTAATGCTTACAGCAACCTTACAAAATAGGTGCTATTATTATTATCCTCCTTTTGCAGACAAGGAAACTAAAGCCCTGAAATCTTGGGTAGCCTGCCCAAAGCCACACAACTGCATGGCACAACTATATTTAAACTCAGGCACAACAGTTCCAGAGTCTGCATTCCTAATGTCAGACCACCTTTCTTACAATAACAAGTATTTTCCCAATTTATGTAAATGTTGCTATGATTAGTACAATACAACTTAAAGAAAAAAAGTTGCTGATTCCTAGAAGCCAACAGATAAGCAGTATAACTATATTTATGGTGCAGTTTCTTAAAATTACCTAGATCTTCAGAATGAGGTTTTCATCCTCAAAAATCCCAGAAGTAGTGGTCTAGCACAAGTCATCGTACTCGGTGGGCCTCTCCACTTCACCAGAACATCCAGAGACTGAATTCTCCAGGAATAGCCAGTGTTTATCTCTGGAAACTCTTTGAAGATTACCTGGGCTGGGAACAGGGAAGGGGGAGCTACAAAAGAGTGAGTGAATTCTTAGAGTAGCTGAACAGCTGCAGACACCTGGCAGAGACATAAAGAAGAAAGAAACAAAGATATTTGTTCAGCTACATGCAGGGATCCACGTGGAAGCTGAGCCAATGCCTCCACACCATGGGTCACCATCGTGGTGAGAATGCCTCGTCATCTATGCTGAGCTGTCCAACTTACAGATGTGGAATGAAGCCTTTTTTTTAACAAATTAATTTTATTGATGCATATTAATAAAGCATAAATCCATCCAAAGGGTACAATGAATGGTATTAAGTATAATCACATATTTGTGCATTCATCACTTCCATCATTCTTAGAGCACTTTCATTATTCCAATAATAATAATAATAAATAAAAAACAAACAACCGAAACTCATCACCTCTCAATCTCTCTATGCTTCCCTGCCATACATAGCTGCTATTTTTTTCTTCTCTCTAGTATATTTGTATTTACATTTTGTAAAAACAGCCTTATATATGCCATATCTCCCATATTCGTTTATTACATGGGGTTTTACTATCTTATACAGTCCCATGTTACATTTTTAGCTTTCCTTCTAGTAATATACATGACCTTGGACTTTTCCTTTCAACCACTGTCATACCCTTACAATAGTACTGCTAGTTACAAACACTATGATATGCTTTAACCATTTTTATTCATTTCCAATTCTGTATAGATTAACCCTCAGTTTTCCATTCTCTACCCTCTTTCTATTTTCTGGTAACTTATATTCTCATTATTAACTCCATGGGTTTACACAATTTATTTCGTTCATAATAGCACAATCTTACAATATTTGTCCATTTGTGACTGGCTTGCTTCACTCAATATAATGTCCTACAGTTTCATCCATGTTGTCATAAGCTTCATGACTTCATTTCTTCTTACCACTGCAAAATCTTCCATCAGGTGTATATACCACAATTTCTTTATCCATTCATCAGTTGATGGATACCTGGGTTGCTTCCAACTTTTAACAATCTTGAATAATGCTACTAGGCTTTTTATCCACAGATGTAACACTGTTCATTCAGGAGATGGACACCCCATTTGAACTGTGAAAGTCAAGTATAGGTACATGAGGGATAGGGCAGTGATGAAACCCACCCCCATTACAATTATACAACTATAACACATTCATATTACATTTTAAAAGACCTGAAAATTGTTGGATGATAAACCTTTTCAAGGGCAAATAATCACTAAGACAATTTTCTAATTCCCATAAGTTTCATTTCTACTTGGTACATCTTTTCCCTAATTCCCAGGATTTTTATGATAAATTAAGATTAATTATGATATTTAATTAATTATGATATTTAATCTTTTCCCTAATTCCCAGGATTTTTAAGATAAATTAAGATTAATTATGATATTTAATGGGAAAACAATTGTTTATATGAAAACAGAGTGAAAATTCTCATTCAGTAAATGAAGAAATGTGGTGTTTTTGAATTTTGACTTGGAGAATTCAGGACATAATTTAATCACACCCCAAGTATAGACACTGGCTTAATCTTGACAAAATGTGTCTTTAATGTAATAGGAAGAAGTGTTTGCTACCAAGCCAGCTGTAAGATTTTCTAAACAAGTAATGGTCACCACAACTCGCACTGATCATCATTCCATTTTTACTTTATAATATAAGCCAGCCAAATGGAATTGATGCACCCATCTTTCTGCTTACACTGCATCTTTCACTATATCCAAATATGTGTTATTAAGGTCTTCGATCATTTAGTACAATCTTTACCCCTACTAGCCTATGAACTGAAAATGATATGAATGATAATCACCTTAAAACGATCTGAGTAAGCCTATTTGTTCCATTCCCATTTGGCTTTCTTGCTGGCTGAGATTTTGTGACCTTGTGAAAAATTACTGTTTGATTTTAAGATGTGTTTTATTTCTAGGTAATGGACTATGTCAACTTCCATTTCTTATGAAATTCACAGAGAACAATCCAGCATAGGAAGACATTTCTTACGTTCTTATTTGCTTGTTCTTTCCAACCACACATTTTAACACAACTAATGTCCCAATCTTTACTTATCCCTCTTGACTTCAGCAATTGGGTTTTCAATTTCTGCAGGATTCCTTTTATGTAACACAGACATTTATTGTAAAACAGCACATTTAGGTTTTCACTCATGTAGCTATGATGAAAGAAAGTGCACCTATTTCTCAAGTCCTTCTGAGCTAAGCAAATTTGACTTGATCTTCCCCAGCTCTTAGTTCTTCCATTAGCGTTAGATAATGCTTCAGTGATATTTACTTCTCTTCCATAATATGAGGACACCCTTATTCTCACTTTGATGCTGGGAATTTTAAAACTGAGTTTCTAGATTGTAATAGAAAAGTTTCCCAGAAAAATAAGATTTAAACTCATTTAGTTATTGTTATATTGATTTAGCTATATATAATTAGAAAAGAGATATCTATGTAATTACTAATTAATCTGGCAAAAAAAGATATTTAAGCTCTGATAGAATCATTTGCTTAGACGTATCCCTATTGAAGTGGTTCTAAATGATGGATACCTGATAGGTCAAGATTTAGATTTCAATTATGAGACTCAATAAAGCTCTTCTTTTTTAAATGACAAAATGAAAGTATGTTCTCTGAAGGCCATAAAGCTATAAAACCCTGGAGATGAGAAATTATTTCATTTTCTACTCTTATTTATTTTGGAAAAGTAATTGAATTTTTTTGCTTGTTTGTATTTTTTTTACAAAATTTTATTGAAGTATCTTGTACTTCAATAAATATACATAAACAGTAAATGTATAGTAAAAGTTGTGAATTCACAAGAATATACATAAACAGTAAATGTATAGTAAAAGTTGTGAATTTACAAGACAAATACATCATGCAAGGCTCCCATACATCTTCCCACTACCAACAACTTGCATTGTTGTAAAACATTTGTTACAAACTTTGAAAGATCATCATCAAAATATTACAACTATCTATTGCCCATATTTTACATTTGGTGTATTTTCCCCCCAACTTACCCAATTATTAAGATGCTATATTAATATTATATATTTGTTATCATTCAGGAGAAAAATATTCTCATATTTGTCCTGTTAAACAGTCCTTTTCCTCCACTGGATACCCTGTGCTATACAGTCGTATACTTTGTCCAATCCACAGTGAACACTCAGTGGCTCTCATTTTCATCCCAAAGTTATGCTGTCATCATCTCAGCCAATTTTAGAATGTTTTAATTACTCCAGAAGTAAAAATCTCATACTCCCCTATTGTTGGCCCTTAGAATTGATATATCTTCTTTTTTTTTTTAAAGATTTATTTATTTATTTATTTATCCCCCCCTTGCTGCTTGTCTTTTACTGTGTCCATTCGCTGCACGTTTCCTCCGTGTCGGTAAACGGGGGCTCTATCGATTGAGCCACACCCGCTTCCTGCTGCGAGGTCTTGCTGCATCAGCCTACCACGCCGCGCCAGGCCGGCCGGCCTGCTCTCACAAAGAGGCCCCGGGAAGCGAACCCCGGGCCTCCCATATGGTAGGCGGGAGCTCTATCCATTGAGCCACACCCGCTTCCCTTGATATATCTTCTTTGCCATTGCTGCAAAAATATTACAATATTGCTGCTAACTATCATGCATAAACTACATTAGTTTTAATTTTCCATGTATCACCATATTCTTAACACTTTGTAAAAGAAGAATATTCTTATATTTATACTATTAACCACAATCTTCATCTACCACTAAAATCACTGTTATATATTTCCTGATTTTTCTCTAGCTTCCTTTCAATTGACATTTATATCCATAGACTACCACTTTTAACTACAATCACATTTATGACTCATCAGTGTTAGTTATGCTCACTATAATGTAATGTGTTACCATCAACTCTATTCATTTCCATACTTTTACAATAAACTTTATTAAAAATCTACATACATAAAGCATCAGCTCCCTTGATCACCCCACATCTTATTTCCTGGTAACCTATACTCTAGAGTTTACCTCTGTGGGTTTACACATCATATTTAGTTCATATTAATGAGACCCTACAATATTTGTCCTTTGGTAACTGTTTTATTTCACTCAGCATAATTTCCTCAAGGTTCATCCATGTTGCCATATGCATCCCAATTTCATTTCTTCTTACAGCAGAACAGTATTCCATTGTATGTACATACATTTTGTTTATCCATTCCTAGGTTGATGAATGCTTGGGCTGTTTCCACATTTTAGCAATTGTGAATAATGCTGCTGTGAACATAGGTGTATAAATGTCAGTTCACGTCCTTGCCTTCAGTTCTTCTGAATATATTCCTAATAGCGGGATTACTAGATCATACGGCAGTTCTATATTCAGCTTTTGAGGTACTGCCAGACTGTCTTCCACAGATGCTGCACCGTTTTACATTCCCACCAACAGTGAAAAAGTATTCCTATGTCTCCACATCCTCTCCAGATCTGGTAGTTTACTGTGGTTTTTTTTTTTTTTACTAATTACCATTTTATAAGATGTAAAATGATATCTCATTGTAGTTTTGATCTGCATTTCTCTACAAGCTACTGATGGTGAACATTTTTTCAGGTGCTTTTTGGCCATTTTTTGTATTTCCTCTTTGGAGAAATGTCTATTCAAGTCATTTGCCCATTTTTAAATTGGGTTGCCTATCTTTTTAATCATTGAGTTGCATTTTATTCCTAAATATTTGATTCTTATAATTGTTATCATAAATGGATTTTTTTCTGATTTCCACTCCCCCCCCAGATTGCTCATCAGTAGTGTATATAAATGCTACTGATATTTGCATATTAATCTTGTATTGTGCCACTTGCTGATCTCATCTATTAGTTCTAGTAGCTTTGTTGTAGATTTTTTGGGATTTTCTAGATATAGGATCATATCATCAGCAAATAGGGAAGGTTTAACTTCTTCTTTTCATATTGGGTTCTTTTATTTCTTTTTCTTGCCTAATTGTTCTAGCTAGAACTTCTTCCCCAATATTGAATATCAGTGTGAAAGTGGGCATCTTTGTCTTGTTCCTGATCTCCACAGGAAAGCTTTCAGTCTTTCAACATTAAGAACAATGTGGGTTTTTCATATATGCCCTTTACCATGTTGAGAAAACTTCCTTCTATTCTTATCTTTTGAGTGTTTTTGTCTAGAAAGAATGTTTTATTTTGTCAAATGTCTTTTCTGCATCAATCAAGAGAATTATGTGATTTTCTTCTTCAATCTGTTAATGAAGATTACACTAATGGATTTTCTAATGTTGAACCTTCCTTTCATTCCTGGGATAAAATCCATTTGCTCATGGTGTATAATTCTTTTAATGTGCTTTTGGAGTCAGTTTGCAAGTATTTTGTTGAGGAATTTTGCATCTATATTCCTTAGAGAAATTGTGTGTTTTTTTTGTTTTGTTTTGTTTTTTCTGTAGTATCTGTATATGGTTTTGGTATTAGGGTGATGTTGGCTTCACAGAATGAGTTTGGTAGCATTCCTTCCTTTTCAGTTTTTTTCAGAAGAGCTTGAGGAAGATTGATATTAGATCATCTTTGAATGCTTGGTAGAATTCACCTGTGAAGCCACCTGGTCTGAGGCTTTTCATTTTGGGAAAGTTTTTGACGACTGTTTCAATTTCTTTAATCATGATTGGTTTGATAAACTCTTCCATTTCTTCAAGGTTCAGTGTAGGTGGTTTGTGTGTTTCTAGGAATTTGTCTATATCATCTACATTGTCTAATTTTTGGCATACAATTGTTCATAGTATCCTCTTATGATCTCTGTTATTTCTGTGTGATTGATGGTAATGTTCCCCCTCTCATTTTGATTTGTTTAATTTGCATCCTCTTTCTCTCTCTCACTTTTTTTTTTT